>CABEEJ010004737.1:28039-45926 GCA_901482245.1 Timema douglasi | reverse complement strand
ACATACACACATACACACACACACACACACACACATAAATACATATATATATATACATCAATACCTATGAAATTATACAGCACTAATAACTAAGTAAAATATTATCAATTTTTTTTAAGCGCCGTGTCTTACTGCTTGCTTGGGTTAAAAGCATATACACCAATTAAGCTGCGTTTGGGATGATGAAGGTCCAATTTAGAGGAAGTGCGCCTAAATGTGCGTGTAGGGAGAGTGAAAACCAATTAGGAAAAAACAATCATCAGTACACACGAATAATATTAGAACCTTGATCTCACCGTAATCGAAAGTCCAGTTCATCCATTCCGAGAATCGAACCAGGTCATTTTCAATGTTGATAGCGTACAGCGCTAGCGTGTGGGCATAACGCCGCCAACAACGTTTCATCTGCCTACAGTTGCACAAGTCTGCAACGCTCTCCTTGGTTCAGTTCGACGCGAACTACAGTCCAATTTTATCAAAAAGAAAAGTTTAGAAAATTACTTCGTAATTCGTAAGAAGAGATCGAATCCACTGTAACAGAATGAACTGTCCACGAAGTCCCTATCCGTAAAGCCCGTAGTCCGTAGGAAGAGATCGACTCCATAGCATCAAATTACTCTGTCCACAAAGTCCCTATCCGCAAAGCCCGTAGTCCGTAGGAAGAGATCGACACCATATCATCAGATTGCTCTGTCCAAAGCACAGAGTCCCGAAAATTAAGTCCGTAACACTCTGTATAAGTTGGATCAACTATATTTTTTTAACGAAACAAAAAATAAACAAATGGTAATTTTGGTAAGCACTGGTTGCGGTATGTGTTCTAGATTTAAGTTAGTTTATAAGTTGTACTTCAATGTAATGAGTAAGTTAAGGAAGTGTACCGTGAATTTCTCAAATAATAATACTTGACATTCAAGTATATTCCAATAAATTCACTTTTATATTCGGGACACTGTTCTCGTATATATTTACTAATACTAGTAGCTGCAATTACGACGACAATGCAATTATGTGTGCAATTATTCAAGCCCATCTAGTGTTTCCCTCCTTGCCCTCCAGACGAGTGACGACCATCGTAACAACGGCCCGGCCGGAAGTCTCGGCTGCGGGCGGAAGGAAGCTAAGAAGCCATCGACCTGTTGCCTGCTGTGCGAGTCTCCCGTCTGACCACGAGCCACGTGGGAGAGGCAGGGCAGGCCTTGCACACTGATAGGACGGTTGGCCCCACCTCAACACCTGTCCTGCTTGCCTTTCCTTCATACTCGCTCCATGTCCATTCGTTCCATCACACAAGGTCCGTCTGTTTTACCTCATGTCCGTCATACAAGGTCCGTCTGTTCTAGCTATTGTCCGTCATTCAAGGCCAGTTCGTTCTACCCCATTCTGTCATTCAAAGTCCGTTCGTTCCACCCCATGTCTGTCATTCAATGTCCATTCGTTCTACTCCATGACTGTCATTCAAGGTCCGTATATTCTACCTCATGTCCGTTATTCAAGGTCCGTATATTCTACCTCATGTCCGTCATTCAAGGTCTGTATATTCTACTTCATGTCCGTCATTCAAGGTCCGTACATTCTACCTCATGTCAGTCATTCAAGGTCCGTATATTCTACCTCATGTCTGTCATTCAAGGTCCGTATATTCTACCTCATGTCCGTCATTCAAGGTATGTATATTCTACCTCATGTCCGTCATTCAAGGTCCGTATGTTCTACCTCATGTCAGTCATTCAAGGTCCGTATATTCTACCTCGTATCAGTCATTCAAGATCCGTATATTCTAACTCAGTTCCATCATTCAAGGTCCGTATATTCTACCTCATGTCAGTCATTCAAGGTCGGTATGTTCTACCTCATGTCAGTCATTCAAGGTCCGTACATTCTACCTCATGTCAGTCATCCAAGGTCCGTATATTCTACCTCATTTCCTTCATTCAAGGTCCGTATATTCTACCTCATGTCCGTCTTTCAAGCTCCAATCTGTTCATCCTATTGCCAAGTGTTCGTCCATTATTTTGTATCCTTTCGACATTGCTGTAATCCGCTCCGGTGGGCAAGAGGACAGAGGTGTCAGTCTAATCTATCAGTGACCGAGAGATGGGGTTTGAATATCAACCGGGCATACCTAAGTGGTTTTTCTCCTAGCTGATTAGCCACTCTTAGGTTAATTTTCTTTAAATTCTACCTTTTTTTTCTTCCCTACCTCATTAGTGTAAATACAAGAATGACTCGGACGGGTAGTAATAGCCGGTACACAAAATTAAATTTTAAAAAAAAGTCAATCAAATGTCCTCAACTAAAGATTTTCATATATATTTAGAAATAATCTCTGGTATGGAAATCCTCTTAACTAGGACTACCTTAATATTTCTTTCCCCCTAAGATCTGGACATAGTGTACTTTCGATGTACGAGCATTAGCACATATTCTTCCCATCTGTGGGTCTACTTAAGCTCTAGCTTGTTCGTTCCCCTCTTAATTTTCAGTTATTACATTTCTCAGTTAATCTATTTTTATATTTCCCATTAAGTTAAATGCATTTAAGACCCATTCATCAATCAGTCAGGTTGTAAGTAATTTTCAATATTCATCCATAGTGTTATAGATTAAAAATTAATTTTGAAATGGTTGAATCAAATTATATCACATTTCTTTCTAAAATGAATGTATTTCACAGATTGTGTGATAATTTTTATAAGCTAAGCCCTACGTGCATTTTACCGATTTTTTCAAATATAAAAAATATAGATTCTACAGCTTATAGCGACTACATATTTCGACGTTTCACGCCATCTTCAGGTCTTGAAAATTGGAAGTAGATGTTGTTCTGAATTATTGAATATTGTAGAAGAGAGGGCAGGGGATAGGGTTCAGGCTTTACCGACACGAAAGGCATTCGGTATTCTAAATGTCAAATGGGCTCTGAGCTATTAGTGTGTCTAGTATCACCCGATGTTTTAATACTGTTTGGCTTGTCTCCCTTACAAGATCGATGTGGCGTCCGATCTGAGGTATCAACGATAACTATCAGGTTCATAATATAGTCTCAGGGTAAAAATTGATACAGTCTTTAAGGGGCGACAAGACAAGTACTCCCACGTAATTAACTTGTGGACGGCGGCAACAAATGACGGCGTTGTACGCACCTGTAGGTTGAGGGGTGGAGCAGGCAGGCCACTCATTAATCTAGCATCGACATAGTCAGTGCACGATTGCAATTTCAAGGAATGTGTAATAACTCTCCATGTTTTTTAAACAGCGCGTCTTACTTGCCTGTTTAGGTTATACGCATATGTACTAATTATGATAATGAGTAAGGGACGAGGTAGGTTGAATTTAGAATAAGTGTACTCGCATTTGCGTGAGGGGAGAACGAGTGTGTGTGGAAAACTGTTTTGGATCAAACACTCTCAGTACAACCGATCGGGATTCGAACTCAGTAGCCCTCTGGCCCCATGGGAACAGTGCTCTGATTGGTTGGATTTAGTCACGTGACCACGCCTCCTCGCTCTATGATTGGCTGTTGGCTTTCCTTTTCCCCTTCCGCCCATCTCCTCTCCTCCTGGCCTCATCCTCTTCTGACCTCTTTTCCCGTGTTCCAGACATGTTGGTTCTTGTTCCAAAAATGTTGGTTCTTGTAATTTCTTGTTTTTTATGTCTACTCATAGTTTTTTATTTGAAATTAAAGGGGTTTTGATTCATGGATTAGGATTGGAATGGGTCGTTGGAGTTTTTAATTTATTTATTAGCATGCGGTCCACGGCGTCGGGCGTTCCTCCCTCGTCATCAGAGAGAACATGGAGCACGAAGCTCTTCTTACGGCAGCGTGGCGTAGAATGGACAATGGTTATCTGTCACAAGACTCTGTTGGATTGCCTTTCACTTCCTGGAACAAACAGCACGAGCCTCTCCTGACGACCGTTTGGGGTAGAGTGTGATAAATGGTTCCCCTGCCTTGAGACCCCTTTCACTTCCTCTCACTTGAGGTATGTGTCGCAACCCCTTATGTGGTAATGGTTTTTTTCTCGGTGACTCATACGTGGCGCCAGTTTGGCGGGTCGACAAGAAAAGTCGGGACAAGAATAGCTAGTGACCTTGAATGATGTCGCAATGGGTTTTACCTGATGACTGGCGCCAGTTTGGCGGGTCGACAGGACAGAAATAGGACACGACCTTGAGTGATGTTGCAATGGGTTTTCCCTGGCGCCAGTTTGGCGGGACGACAAGACAGGAATAGATCGTGACCTTGAAATCATGAGCAAGTACATGAGGTCATTGACCCTGGCAAACCTCCCCCGGCAATGGGTTTTCCCAATGACGTCATCGCACTGACGCAATACTGATGACTCATACCTGGCGCCAGTTTGGCGGCTCGACAAAACGAGTCGAGACAGGAATAGATCGTGACCTTGAAACAGTGAGCTAGTACACGCAGTCATTGACCCTGGAAACTCTTTCCCCTCTCCCCTTTCTATATGACAATGGGTTTTCCCGGTGACTCGCAACTGGCACCAGTTTGGTGGGTCGAGAAGACAAGTCGGGACAAGAATAGATTGTGACCTTGAATGATGTCACAATGAATTTTCCCTTATGACAGGCGTCAGTTTGGCGGGACTACAAGAATAGATCGTTACCTTGAAACTGTGAGCTAGGTCATTGCCTCTGGAAACCCTCCCCTCAGCAATGGGTTATGTCCCGGTGGTTTTGCAGCTAGTCATCACAATGTCGCAACCCCCTATGTGATCATGGGTTTTTTCACAACTAGAGAGCATTGATAGGGCTCTAATTATGCACAATCAGGGGCCTCGAAATCCTCAGTTAGAGGCCTCTATCCCCCACCACAAAAGTCTACTAAAATTGGTTGTTTGGTGTCGTCTGGCGACATGCGTGGATGTAGTTATCCGTCATGGACCGGAGGAATAAGGTATAAATGTTCCAGCATTTAAGTGGAGTGAGGGAGAGTAGAAAACCACCCCAGTTCACCCGAGCGAGATTCGAACCCACGACCTCCCCCACTATAATTATATGAGTGACACGTACCCTTTCTGGCAAAACTTTCGGTAGGGATGATTAAGAAAATGTTACGGAGGGAGAAATACCTACAGTGTACACCGCATGGGATTCGATTCCCATCCCTGCCATAATTAGATGAGCCTGACATTTAAACGGCGTGCACATCGGGATACGAACCTCGATATCTTTAGCACGGTCGTACTTCCACCGCCCCCTTCTAGACCAGGTAGAATGTGTACCCGCATTTGCTTTAAACGTCGATCACTCTTCCATCAGCCATCTAGTGACGCCTTAGACCATGCGACCATCGATGCAAATATACAAATTTAGATGGCGTAAACACCAGGATTCAAACCTCGATATCTTTAGCACAGTTGATGTATGTTATAACGGTCGTACTTCCACCCGCACCATTATCGTAGGGGTTTTGCCAGTTGACCAGATTTTCTATACCAGGTAGAATGTGTACCCGCATTTTCTTCAAACGTTGATCACTTTGTCATCGGCCATCTAGTGACATCTTAGACCATGTGACCATCGACACAAGTATACAATGCATTGTGACGGTATATTGCTACCCACATATACAGTGAAAACAACAGTTTTATTCCTCAAGCCACTTATAACAGAAAAAATAATTTAATGTTCGCAACTATATTTTGTCCGAATAATATATAACTCTTACATTAATTCATAGGTAATATTGAATTGAGTAACTTGAATTTAATGTTCGCAACTATATTTTGAAGAAATAATATATAACTGCATAAATTCTTAAGTAGTATCTGGGCCGAGGAAGATATAAAATGTACCTGCATTTGTGTGAAGGCAGAGCGACACGGTCCATCTAGATTCAATAACCCCCTAACTCCCCCCGCTAATAGCCACGAAGTTAAGCTTATCAGTATTTAGAGCTGCGTCTTACTACCCGTCAGGGGCACAAGACACGGACGATGAGGGAGAAAACCGGCCTCTGTACACACGTGCGACAGGGATTCAAACTAATCTCTTCGCGTAAACGGGAGATAAGAGCTGATTTTGACCAGGAGAACGTGTAACAGCATTTGCCAGGGTTTGAAATGTGAAGTAATTAGCGTTTGTCGCCCTCCATGGGACTTGAACCCTTATGTCACAGGGCGAGATGTGTACCTACATTTGCGCGTCATTGACAACTGAACCCTCCAACACCATCTGGATATATTTGCCCAAATGAGAGAGAGAAACAGAATAATAAAATTAGTGATGTAGCATCATTTGCGCTGAGTCATCGGGAAAACCCATTGCCGGGGGAGGGTTGCCAGGGTCAATGACCTCATGTACTAGCTCAACGTTTCACATACACGACACATACCTTAAAGGAGGGGAAGTGAAAGGGGTCTCAAGGCAGGGGAACCATTTATCACACTCTACCCCAAACGGTCGTCAGGAGAAGTTAGTGCTGTTTGTTCCAGGAAGTGAAAGGCAGTCCAACAGAGTCTTGTGACAGGGAGCCAATGTTCATTCTACGCCACGCTGCCATCAGAAGAGCTTTGTGCTCCATGTTCCCTCTGATAACGAGGGAGGACCACCCGACACCGTGGACCACATGCCAATAAAAAAATAAAAAACTCCAACGTCCCATTTCAATCCTAAGCAATTAATCAAAAACCCTTTAATTTCAAATAAAAAAAATATGAATATACATAAAAAACAAGAAACTACAAGTACCATAATGTTTGGAACCAGAACCAACATGTCTGGGACACGGGAAAAGAGGTCAAGAGGAGGTTAGGGGGGCAGGAGGAGTGGTGAAGGGCGGGAAGGGAGGGGGAAAACCAACAGCCAATCAGAGAGCGAGGAGGCGTGGTCACGTGACCAAATCCAGCCAATCAGTGTGTTGTTCCCATGGGGCTACTTCCATCTTTCTATCATCGGTAGTCTAGTCCAACAAGATAGTGACGCCTTAGACCATGCGGCCACCAAAGTAGGTAACTTTCCATGTTGAAAAATTAGGGGGGAAAGGGGCGGAAGGAAGCGGAGAGAAAATATATCTTAAAAATTTGTGTAGGCCACTAGCAATAATAGTCTGAGAAAATAACATTTTAGCTCATTAGAGTTATCCTTTTATGGAAATTGTGTTCATATGGAAGCAACACAAACCATTGAAACCAAACTAAAAACTTGACCACTCTTCAAAGATTTTTTTTTTTTTTTTCAAATTTGAGAGACTATTGGAATTCAAACAGATTTCTAAAGAAACGTTGTGGGGGCAAAGAGGGGAGCTGGAAACGTTGAGGTACAGTTCCTTTAAGAGCATGCCCAAGGCAGAGAACGTCACAAATTCATTCCAATAAAAAATAAAAATTAAGTTACTATGAAAACTTGGAAATTTTATAATCGTAAATTCTTAGAAGATGGCTTCCGTCCGCATTTTAGAGTTTAATAACACTCTTGAAACTGAAGACTCGTACGAGAAGGAATGTTTTGCAATTTATTCTCCAGTGAATGTAAGGAATGTTTTGCGCACGTTTATTTCTAAACAAGAAAATAGGGAACGTAGGGGTATAGAGCGGTGGAGGGGACGACAAGGTCAATATTTATACAGTCTTTTAAGGTGAGAGTGTAAAGAAAGCGATAAAAACTGTTTTTTATATCCAACCTTTTTTTGGACAAAATAAATCAAATATTTCTCCAGAAGAAACATAGAGAGTCCCCACCTTAAACTTCCTTGACGGGTGGAGCAAAAACGAGTCGACCTACGAGTATTGGCGCAGAAATAATGACATTTTTTCGGTCATGACCTCTCGCGAATTCGGCTCAGCCCCGGGTAGGAACCGGTTTTGTATCCCGGAAGAGGAAAACAATCACGTAAATTAATTACCAAACAATATCGTAGCTCGACAAAGCTGCGCGCTTCACAACTATCAGGCTCAGACAATGGGTTTTGTTGCATATGCAATGTGCTAAACTTTAATTTCCTGGTCCGATAGGCCTAAATAATGTACACACAGTAAGTCTTAGGTTGTAACAATTTTTGAAATTTCACTCACGCAGGATAATAAGCAAGGTGAACACAAAATCCCGGAAGTTGGATTCCACGATTTTTTCCCCAGATTCAAAAATTCAAGTTCCCTTATTTATTTATGAAGATATTTAAAAAATAAATCAACATATTTTATTTTTAAATGTACCCAAAAATAAATATAAACAAACTGTAATAATAATAAAATGTTTAAATGGGTAACAATTAAGATAAACTATAATACTCAAGAGAATCAAATATACCATTTTCCCTAATTTTTCGTGGAGTTTTAAAGTCTACGGCATTTCCAGATTTCCCCTATTTTTCCCAACTTTGCCACCCTTACAAGTTTTAGGATTCCGTATACAATGATTCTTAAATAAAATTCTTTAACCTTTCTACTATTTAGAATGAAATTTCTGGATGCATTATCTAAAAAATGTAATCAATAATGTTTGCAATTTTAAAAATACATATGCTAATCGAGTTTGAACGCTTACTACAGGTTTCACAATAATAAGGGTGTAAAAATCATAAGCACGAGACAAGATTTATATCTATAATTTAATATTAATATTAATAAAAGAGAGGGAGAAATGTATTTTGAAAAGACAACAATAAAATCAGTATTTTTTGAAAATTTTGAGTGACTTGATTTTACGCTGGCTCAAGGGTTAGGGGTTCGAATCCAAAACGGGGGCACTAAGGATAGGCGTTTTTCATCAACAAGTTTCCATTCAATTACAACGCGAACGCTGAGGTATTATTTCCTTAAACTTTTAAATTCTTCATCTTGCGTCTTTCATTAGAACAATTATCAATATCAAATATAAATCATGTCGGCTAAACAATTCGAAAACTGTTAAGACACATTATGACGTTTGAAAAAAAAACTCTATCGAGAACAGATGAAATCTTAAGGTGAGAGTGTAGGAATTTCAAATTAGGACAATATTACTGTAAATTAGATATCAAAACCTTGTTGGTCAAAATAATTCAAATAATTCTCCAGTAGAAACATAAAGTTTAATTTTCCTTACATGGTGACCTCAACAGTTGTTGTCCTGGAATTTAATGACAACTTTTTCTCTTCATTTAAAAAGTTTCCCATTTTGTGCAGCTAAACTCTCGACAGATATTCAAGAAATGTTGGTCACCAAGTGTATAGAATTAAACTATGTTTCTAATGAAGCAATATTTTACTTATTTGGCAAAAAAAAAGTGTTTATACAAAAACTGTGAAAGCACTGTCCTTAACTCACTTTCCTTTCATCCCCACCTTAAGATTGGTACTTTTTAAAACACAATGACAAGATCTTTCTATGATAAAAAAAACACACATTATTTTTCATTTATTTGAAACACTTAACGTGTATTTTCTAAACTGACTGGTTATATCAGCACATAACTTAAAGATTAACCCAGCCGTTAATTCATCACAGTGAAAGGGGAAACCCACATTTCACCAATGATAAATTCTTTGTCCATACCAGGAATCGAGCCCGGGACTCTTGGCCCATTAGACAGAGTGACAGACACGCTAGCAACAGAGAACACACATACAATTTAAAACAGAAAACTATTTTTGAATGAATAAATATATTTTAGTCATCGTATACAAGCGAAAATTATTTAAGTCACAATGTTTTTAGTGAATCACAGAAACAAAAATTTAGAAGTTTTGTGATTTTTATGCAAATTTATGGCGCAAGACTTAAAAAAAAAACACTCAACCACTCTTTAATGCCTCGTGACATCTTATAGAGAGAGAGGGAGAGAGAGAGAGAGAGAGAGAGAGAGGAATAATTATTGTGATCGTCAAATAAACCGAATGGATGTCAATGTTGTATGACCCCCTGAACTCGAAAATGTGTTTTTGCGAAGCGTATATTTGTATCTCGGCCTAGAGCTGAAACCATTTTATCAATCTGACTAAAACTTGGTATATATGGTTTGCATAAGGTCTCCCCGATAAGTTTTTGGAAGTTGATATCTAATCCTAAAATTAATGGTAGTTTCAAAAATCTGCTTTTAACGATTTTGATTAAATTTTGTAACCATACAATGTTTATTATTACAAACAATATGGAAATTTTCATTTTTTCCATAAACATCACTTTGAGGGTAGCAGAAATTACAATTTTGATAAGATCTCCGTAAATATTTGAGATACAAAATCATTAATCATTGTAAAGTTGTAGTACCATTAAATATAAAACTCTTTTGATTGAAATATATTTTTCTAAGCAAATGCATATGATTTTTTTTATTAAAGTCTTTGAGAATTAAATTAATCGCTATGCTCTTTGGTGAACAGAGATGTTCCTCTTGTCTTAATAGTTTTGTAACGGTGAATGATTTTCAATTTATGCTCTTTGATGGAATGTGTTTTTTTATACAAATATTTCAAGTTTTTAATAACTCGTAAATGTCTCTATTATAATATTAAATAGGGAAGAACGCCTGTTCAGTACACCGTACTATTTATTTACTCAAAGGCGAAAAGTATTAAATAAGATACTTTCTCGGAATCAGCTTCAACAATTTTGAATAAAAATTCCTATCTAGATACTGATAGATAGATACAAACGAAATTGCATGTATAATTTTATATTAAATTGGGAACTCTGTTATAACAGCGCACACAAATTCAACAAATTATGTAAATTATAAAATTATACTAGCAGAAGTAGGCCTACCGGAATTGACCAGGGTAGTCAATAATTAATTGCACGGTCTAGGGGTAAGGTGTCAGACTTCTGTGCTGGCAGCCGGGGTTCAATCCTCGGTCCCGGCAAAGATTTATCTGATTACCAAACCCTTCCTTCACCTCTGACAAGACATCTTGTGANGCCGGGGTTCAATCCTCGGTCCCGGCACAGATTTATCTGATTACCAAACCCTTCCTTCACCTCTGACAAGACATCTTGTGAATGTGGGGAATGCCAGGCCTCCACCGTGGTTCGGATTCCACGTTAAACTGTAGGTCCTTCATTTCATCTCACAATCACCCTACCATTACACATTAGCGTAAGTGCGTATAACCCGAACGGGTAGTAAGACGCGGTGCTAATAATAATAATAATAATAATAATAATAATAATAATTAATTGCATGGTTACTCCGGGCAAAGATTTTCTTTGCTTCAAACAAACAAAAATCTTCATTTTGTTTCTACCGACCAGTTTTTAATACATTAAAAAAAATCTAGTTAAAAATTCAAAATTCTGGCTTCAAATTTCAGCCCTCTGCACGCGGCGGATATCGCGCAATGCTCATGACAGAAAGACAGACGGAGAAAACAAAACTTCATTTTAGTAGTATATATTCTAGTAAAAATATAATAAAAAGTAAAACTATGCGTGGGATGATTGTCTTATAACTTTTGTAATCAAGGAAGACATATGGCCGATCATGAATAGAAAATATTAATGGAGAGCCTCAAATCCCATTCGTCACAAGAAGCGTGGGGGTAGGTGGGGGGGAAGATATATTTTTATTAGTTAGTAGCTATCTTTCTACTCCCACTATTTTTTTTATTTATCAGACGAACAACCCTCCTGTGTGACTTTAAAACAGGGTTTAATATTGTTCCATGGCTTCCCCCGTATATTATGTTTTCTTCTTGTAGTCAAAATAAATTATAACACATGTGCGCGCACGCAGGGGGGCTTTACACAATTCAGGGGCCGGGGAGGGGGGAGGGGAGACGGGGGAAGGAGGACACAGGCCAATACAAACTAGCTACACAATACGACTCGGGTAAATCTAACTTGTGATTGGTTCGAGTAGATTATTTGGACTACGAACAGAGCTTCATTGATAATAAAAAAAGTTGAATAAAAAAGTAGTTTAAGAAATTTTGACAGGTTTAGGCATGTCTATGACAGACGCAATTTCGGACTTGGCACGAAGTTTGTTCCTTATTTTTTACTTCCTCACATCAAGAGAAAGTGTTGTGATCGTGGAAATTCTAGAACTCTAGATTATGTTGAAACGTTACTATTTGTGTGTGTTTGAACCTAAAAAAATAATTTTACAATTATTCTGTTTGTCCCTATGACTGTCCGTCTTCCTGTTGCTGGCAATAGATCTGGAACGGTTCAATAGATTTTTTATCCTATCCTTCAAATTATGAGTAATTTACAAAAAAAAAGTGATTGCTAGAATTTAGAGGAAGTGAATCCGAGTTTTCATAGAGAGAGAGTTTAAAAACTGTTTATGAAAAAAAACCACTTAACACACTTTATCGGGATTCAAAACCCATCTCCCCGTCATCGACAGTCCAGTCTAATGCGAGAGTAGCGCGTTAAACCAGCGTTAAACCATTCACGAATTATAATTTGAACGGCAAAGAGGAGATATACTTGGGTTATCCTATGAAGTACAAAATATTTTGAGTTTTACTTTAAAAACACTGCATGAGGTTTATTTTTTTTTAAATAATGTAATCACCGACAATTTTACAATGTTATTTATAGATCATGAATGTATATTTTAAACGTGATAGCTAACTTTTGTAATTTTGTCAAATACTGATAGTTTTACCATTTCCTTTATGTTGGCTCCAATTACATAGTTACGAGTGCGTGCGTGGGTGAGAACCTCTATTAGAAGATAGAAATTTATTTTTAATGCGTTTTACCAAACCAAACACATTAAGTTTTTTGTATTTATTTAAAAATGTTGTTCTATTGTTCTTAGAAAATAAAATAATATATGCAAACTTCCGGTGTGTTTATGCTCACTACCTTATGGGGTGACAATTTTCCCAGAGGATCTTTATTTTTATATTTTTGCAGTGTAGTATCAACTTCTAGCAGCTGGTGTGATCATTTATTAAATAAAGTACAATTTTCATAGAAGTGCTTTATCTTGACAGCTAGAAAAATTACTAGGTATACTTTCACGTATTCATACGTCAATTTGTGTTATTTGGAACTGTCCCTATAGGTATATATGGTCAATATCTTCACTTTTTTTTAGAATTGCATCTTACTTACTCTACCCGTTCGGGTTATACGCTTAATATTTATTAATTACGTTAAGGGTTTTAGGGATTAAGAAGGTTATATTTAGAGGAAGTTCCCCGCACTTAAGTAGATGGAGAATGAAAAACCATTTTGGGAAAACCATCATCAGTATACCCGACCGAGGTTAAAACCTCCACGTCGTCGGCAGTATAACCTACTGCAAGAGTAGCGCCTTAGAACATGTGGGCACCGAAGCGGGTTAGTACCTATTAAATAACACTAGTAATATGTAGCATATTCACAAAGCTGACTGCAAAAACTTTGTATTTTTTTTATATCCCTAGAATGGCCACCCATCCCGTATTTAACTTGATTGTTACTTTCGCGTGAAAGGCGGGATTCTGAAAAAAGAACCTTTAAGGAAAAAAAAGTTTTTGGTTATCAGTATTGGTGAAAGCTACAGATCACATGACTTGATGAATAAGTATATTAAAATAGTTTTAGTATTATTATTGTTAGCACTACGTCTTACTACCCGTTCGGGTTATACACACTTACGCTAATGTGTAATGGTAGGGTGATTGTGAGATGAAATGGAGGACCTACAGTTTAACGTGGAATCCGAACCACGGTGGAGGCCTGGCATTCCTCACATTCACAAGATGTCTTGTCAGAGGTGAAGGAAGGGTTTGGTAATCAGATAAATCTGTGCCGGGACCGAGGATTGAACCCTGGACCCCCAGTACAAAACTCCGACACCTTACCCCTAGACTACCAGATCACCTAATTTTAGTAACTTTTGTACCGGTAATATATGGTATTTCCTACCAAAATTCTACTAAAGTTGACCCAGACATAGTGGTTGGGGATTCCAAAATAGATATATTTCAAAAACCAAAAGTTAAATAAGTTATCACGATTAATCGCAAACATATTCTATTTCTATTCACTTAAAAAGTCACATTTTGTCAAACAAATACATTTTTTTCTCCTTTTTCCCCAAAAGCATATAGATAGTCTATCTTATCCACGCCACTTGTAGGTTTTAAAAGCACTCCAAAATGAAAGCCAACTTGGCCGAGTAGTAAGAGGTGTACACTCGTCTCACCTGTCGAAGCTAACGGACACCTTGTACTTCTTGTCAGGCTCAGAGTTATACGCAGCTGAGGAGGGACTATTGGACCGCGGAGTGGAAACCACGCCACTCAGATGGAACCCTGAAACAAGGAACCGGGATTAATACAGGTCAGCGTGGCTGCGAGTTCAAACCTGGAACGACAAATAACATAGCATAGCAATAAATTGTAAAAAGATAAGTCCGTACGAAGCTTGGAAATTTCGAATCTGAATCCAAATCTAATTCGGATTAGATTATAAGTTCCGAATCTTGATATCTTAAAAGCATAAATCACATGGCAATTAACTCTGTGATACAGACGGCTAAAAATAGAAAATGTACACCAACACTATTTCACGTTGATCATTTTTGATTAAACATTAATAAAAATAAAGAGTCAATAGAAGTACCTAATACTGAAAATTGTTGAAATATTAAATGATATTTCGATAAAAAAAATTGCATTGAAAAGGACGTTTTTGAGCATTTTAGAATTGCTTAGCAGAGGACCAGTGGTTTTTTTTCTGTTTGTATCTATGTCAAAACTTTTTTGGCCCAAAATAAATAAAATATTGCTCCAGCCCAAACATAAGAGTTTAATTTTCTTCCCGTGTTTATTATCAACAGTTGTTGAATATCTGTCATGATCATGGAGGCATTATCTAACAAACTTTTTTTTAAATGAAGAGAAAAAGTTGCTCACTAAACTCCAGGACACAATTGACAGATATTCAAGAAATTATGAGCGAACCATGTTAAGAAAATTAAACATTCTCGGTTTGTAATGGATCAATATTTTATTTATTTAGGCCAAAGAAAGTTTTTTTCCATAAAAACTGCAAAAACACCTACTTTTTCTAGCGTACCCTTCCATCCCACCTTAATTATTCGAAAAAGGATTCGAGATTTCAATTCCAAATAGGCTTATATTCTAATTTTGGATTAAAATCGCTAGTCAAACTTTTAAATCATTTAACTTTCTGTAGAAGATACTCGATCCATTATTAAAATATAGTAAATAATCTCATCATTTAATAATTATCATGTAGGCTAGGACTGGCAGGACTTTTTGATCTAGGGATATACTACGGAACCATTGGCTTATATTGTTTTTATTTCAGTGGTAAAAATTTAGTAGCCCGATTTTATGTTTTAATAATAAAATTGTATTGTATAAATTATAATCCTTTCACACAGAGAAACTGAGTTTTTCATCAAACCACATTATATATATAATTTTCCTGAAAAACAATCTCTCACTAAACACTTGACTCAAGATGATGCATGACATCGCATAATCAGGATAGTAAGAGTTCATATTTACTCTGTCATAAACTAAGGAAGGATTGTAAATGGTCATCCGTCAGACAGAATCGATATTTCGATTTTATGTTGCTTTGAGAAAATCTGCAAAACATTTCTTTCATTTTATTTCTCCCAATCATTTTTAAGTGTATATCCCGAGGTACTAAAAATAATATTTTCTTAGTCTAACGACCAAACTAGTGGCCGTGGTCGACAGGTAGATCGTGATATACATTTTGGTCACCTCTTATGTGGGTCTTGTGACCATGACATAAATTTTATTTTATTAAACCTGCTTCGGTAGTCACATGGTCTAAGCCCTAAGGCATCACTCTTGGTCTGGTGTAGGCCTATTGAGGGTGGTTTTCCTAAATGATTTTCCACTCACTCTACGCAAATGCGAGTATACTTCCTGTAAATTCTATCTTCCTCCTCCCTAACACCTTAAGATTAATTGATACATAGGCGTATAACCCGAGCGGGTAGTAATATGCGGTACTAAAAATAATGATAAGCAGAACTAAAATTAAACGAGTAATTTTCAGTGGAAAAATCAGCAAAATCAACTTTATTTCTTGTCAAAATTACAGAAAATAATCACGTTTTTTAATGACATCGAGAACAACTCTGTTAAACTTATTTTTTTTAAATTACATAATAGGTACTATTAAAGCACAGAGTTTGTATAATCACTCTTCCAAGTATAATACAACTATCTCATAAATCGTAGAGAGGTTTTCCTTAAATAGAACGTCCTGAAACTTAAAGCCCAAAATGCACATATAACTGGTTTGAACCAAAAGTAATACAAAATCCCTATACACTTACATCCGGAAAACTATGCTAATACCATTCAATTGTGTTTAAAGTTTCGGCGTTCAGCGCCGGGAGAGCAAAGCTGTTCAAGCATGCGTGTACAACAAGTTGCATAGAAACTAGGTGCATGGCATTGCACACCTCGACATCTTGGAGCAAGACAGCAGAACATGCCACAACTAATATTAAACCACACACCAGTCCATCTAGACATGCGGATACGTTCTGAAGGTCATCATTAACGGTCCTACATCACAGAAAGTGATTGCCACAATTACATGTGCAGTGACGCGCGCCTAGCTACTATGCAACTTGTTGTATTAATTGTATTAGCATAGTTTTCCGGATGTAAGTGTATAGGGATATATATCGCAACAATGTTTGTGATTCTTGAAATGTTTTCAGGACAGTGGGTATACGAGCTGTTTCGTGCTGTTCTATCGTTAACTTCATTTCATGCAACACACCGGCCGTGTTTACTTTCAGTTTCCAGAAGGGCGGCATTGGATCCAATAACAGAGCTATTGTCTAGTCAGACTCTACTCCCAGCGATTTTATGATGGCCTCTTAATGGGGGGAGGGGGGGGGGGAAATGTTGTGCGCGTTCGACTATTTATCAAAGTGACGATCTTTTATTTTCTCACGGCCCTTCATAGAGAAGTATTGTGATCGTAAACAAAAATTAAGCTCAAGATTTGGATAAATGACGCTTTCGAGAGCGTTGGTTTTTATAACTCTGGTTCAAAACCCGGTTGGAGAGAGGGTTCGAAAGCAAAAGAGATACGGTTTCCTTGGGGAGGTGGCCCTAAACCAAAAGAGATACGGTTTCCCTGGAGAGGTGGCCCTAAACCAAAGGAGATATGGTTTCCCTGGAGAGGTGGCCCTAAACCAAAGGAGATACGGTTTCCCTGGAGAGGTGGCCCTAAACCAAAGGAGATATGGTTTCCCTGGAGAGGCAGCCCTAAACCAAAGGAGAAACAGTTATTTTTCCCCTCTCTCTAGTGTGAAACCATGTTTAAAATGATTTTTTTAATGCTCTTTGATATCACCTAACGATACCCGTGTTGAAGGACTCGAGCTGCTCCAATAAGCGCAGTCATATTAACCTGGAGGGTGTGGGCCTGGTGTATACCTTTTCTGTGTCCGAAGTGTTAATAGCTATAATTTGCGTTAGAGGATCTGTCTAAAACAACCTAATTTAAGAAAGTAGAACTAAGAGACTCGATATGAAGACGTTGTTGAGAAGACATTAAAATTTTATTTATAACAGCCGGTACACTGATAACAAAAATGAAAATTTTTAAAATATATTTGTAGTTTTTCTCAATACATAGAAGGCCTCAAAACACACCCTTTCACCAAACCAGCTATATTAGGCTGACAAGCCTTTAGTGTAGGCAAGTATCCAAGGAGGGGCTGTAGCGCCCCCCCCCCTTCCAAAATCTAAACAAAAAGAACAAATTATTATAGAAAGATAAAAAATTATAGAATTATCTTGAATGAAAATTAAGGGTTAAACTCTGTGTAAACTACATCTATAGTTCCAAATTGATTAATTAATTATTAGTGAAAGCAAGAATAGGTCTACTTCATTATATTTTTGTACGAAATTTTGATATATTTTCCTCTCCGTTCAGGTCAGATTCATTTGCTTCTCCCCCC
>CABEEJ010004737.1:8746-27870 GCA_901482245.1 Timema douglasi | reverse complement strand
CCCCCCCTACCCCCCCCCCCCATTATCTGTTAATATTTAAAGAATGAGCCCTCCTTCCCCCCACGAAAGAAAATTCTGGATATGTGCCTGCTTTAGTGGGATCTTGGTAGGAAAAAACTTTTTATGACCAAGAATGAGAATATTTTACGATATTTTAGGTATTATTTTATAGGTATTAATAATATCCATATAAATGACAGCTGCAGATCACATGACTCTGCGTATGAATACGTGAAGTAGATCTAGTAAGTAATAACTTTTTCTAGCTGTCAGATAAGGTTCTTCCAGTAAAAATAGGGACTATACATGCTAAACATAAAAACTCCTCCCTTCTAAAGCGTAGGATGAGAAAAAAAAAAGTTCAGGCACGCTCCCTCATTCTCTTTAGTGCTTTGTCTTGTGGCCGGCAAATTAACTTATTTAGTCGCGTGCCGCGTCAAATATTTACAGGTATCGACGCGAAGGATCGATCAGCCGCCGCCCAACGCGCCGTGAGTAATTACTTACACCTGCAACGACGTCAGTTGAGCGGAAGTCGGGTGCAACGCGCGCGGCAAACACCTTTTTTAAACTTTGTTTTACACATCGCGTGCTGAAACAATCCAATTTGCATAAAAATGGCCTTTATCTGACAAGATAGTAAAGTTACTAGATCTACTGTCTTGTATAGTTATACATAGTCCGACACCTTAGGTAAGTCGTTAGCGGGTCTGCTAAGCTTAGGGTCTCTAGTTTGATTCCTGGGATAGCTGATAAATTAATATTTGGTAAGTCGGTTTCCCCCCTTTCACAGTGATGAATTAACGGCCGGAGTGGTGGGTGTCGTATCTGTTCTGGATTTAAGTTAATCCGTCGGTTCAGGAAGTGCAAGTTAAACACCTCCAATAACAATAATAATAATAATTTCACGTATTCATACGTAAAACTAAGTGAACTTTAGATGTCGATTTTGATATTATTTTTTGCGAGAGCTATAAAATAACACTAATAAGATAGTAAAATATAAATTTTGTCAGCAAAAAAAAATGTGTTTGTACTCTATAAAAAGGCCCTTTCTAGTAAAACTGCACTACACAAATATAAATCATCTACAACAGGAGAGGTGGTACGAGAAAGATAGCAGAAGTTTATTGAAAACAGTGGCCTAAATTAACAGTCAACCTGTTCACCAAACCATTATTATTTGCTTAGTAATCAATAAAAAGTTCTAACAAATAATTATAATAATACTTTCAACCAACGATTGCAATAAAAAAAACTTCTGCTAGCTATCACTTATCTACACCCCCACCATATATGGGCTATAAGTGAAGGTCCCCCTAACTTAAATATTTTACTTGAAAAAAACTGTGCAAGTTGTGGATATCTCCAGATTTATTTAAAAAAAGTTATTTAAAAAAGATTAATATGATGTATCTTTACGGTGGGGTGTAGAAACGCGAGAAAAGGTCAGTGTTTTTATATCAAAACCTTTTTTTGCCCAAAATAAATAAAATATTTTTTGGGTAGAAACAAAGAGTTTAATTCTTTTTTCACATGATGATATCAACAGTTATTGAATATTTGTCATGAGCATAGCGGCATTAAATGATATAAACTTTTTAAAGGAAAAGAAAAAGTTGTCATTAAATAAATTCCAGGAAACCTTGACATATATTTAACAAGTGTTGGTGTCACAATGCGAAGAAAATTAAATTCTATGTTTCTACTGGAGCTAGCTATATATATATATATATATAAGTTATAATATGAAAACAATTTCAAAAAACACTTACCCTTTTTCGCGTCCCCTTCATCCCCACCTTAACCATCCATCCAATACTTTTTTTTAAATAATATATGTTACAATTTTTTTATAAAACATTTAGATTATTGAACATGCGCTTGGCTAGGGTTTGATGGAATAAAATGGCAAAATCCAAAAGATTTAAACCTGCATATGAGAAGCAATTAATAAATGAATTTTACAGTATGAAAATAACATTTTCTTATATGACATACACACTGCTATTATATATAATATTTATTAAATGTTTCTTTTTTCTTTTTAATCAATGGAGTAACTTATGGTAATAAATTTTTTTTAAAAGCTACAAGATTCATTCGTTAATATCTATTATATATTCACTAACTATTTTTGTAATAATATACTGTACAAATTTAAAATAAATGAATGGTACGATGCACCGCACATCCCTATTTTTTAATCTTAAAATCGATACATTTACTAAAAACGCGTAAGATTAAACTAAAGTGAATAATAAAAATTATTGCTGAAACACTTCACCAAAGAGGATGGATAACTAACTGATAGTCGACATTTAGCGAAATCCCAAGTTAGAATTCTTTACGATCATAATACTTTTCTTCTCCGAGGTGTTAAGGAAAATGTACTGTACATACTTTATGAAGGGCAATCTCAACTATGATACTTTTTAGGGAAGTATTTAAATGGCATCGATTATATCAGCACACGACTTACAAGCTAGCTTAAAATTGTAACAAACACAACAACTAGTTTCCAAGCCGATTATCACCAATATCAAATTTTCAGCCACATCGAGAATCGAGCCCAGGACCGAGTAAGTATACACACTGCCAACTGAACTAAGGTTTCAGTATACTTTTACTCCATGGCGTCAGCCCGTAAATGGAGCTATAACGACCGGGCGGCCGCCGCATGTTAGCGAAGATAGTACAAACATTTTCAACGAATTCCTCAATCATTAATCTCAGTTTTCTATACCAGAACCTCTACTTTTTCATTCAAGTAGCTCCTCATTTGTCCTCACGAATTTAAGTTGACCACATTCCAGACCCATTGCTTTATAAAAGTTTCTGGGAGTGCTGGGGATCAAGCCCGGAACCTCTGGATCTATTGCTAGGAGTTCCTACTACATTATCATAGAGGCGGTCTAAGATATCAGTATGAGGTTTATTATTTTAAAATATGCTTTGAATCTAAAATGGAGTTGAAATATACATAAAGTAGACCTCGGTGATCTTGGGGCAAAGTGCTCACC
This sequence comes from Timema douglasi, assembly GCA_901482245.1. Taxonomy (NCBI): domain Eukaryota; kingdom Metazoa; phylum Arthropoda; class Insecta; order Phasmatodea; family Timematidae; genus Timema; species Timema douglasi. The sequence continues at coordinate 24,847 of CABEEJ010004737.1, read as the reverse complement.
TCAGGACCCGATGATCGTGGGTTCAAAACCAGCCGGGTTCAACGGATTTTTCTTGAGCGATAATAATCCATAGCACAACTTCCTTGGGAGGGGAAGTAAAGCTGTCAGTCCCAAGACGATTGTGGCATGTAAAAGAAGCCTGGAAGGTATATGGAAATATCTTTCCCGGGAAAATTGGTAAGCCCTTTCACTCTCGCTCATTGACATTCTCATGTGCTGATTAAGTGCACGTTAAATACCTCATTTTTTTTAATTAAATAAAAATTGTCCATAAAGCATTAATAACATTTCACCTCCATTTAGACGTGAAGCATATTTTAAAATAACTAACCTTATCTTAAATAACGCAGGATTTTTTAATGCCTGCAACGCGTCTCACCACTTCGGTAGGCGGTCTTTTTAACGTAAAGACTTATAAACATTTTATTTTAGAATACAACTTATTCAAAATTCGGTTATTCTGAGTATCCTTCGAAGGAGGGTTCAATCCCAACTTCTGGTATGACTCAAACGAGGCGACGCGACGTTCCCGAAATGTCCTAAACGGCCCGTGTGGAGGGAAACCCGTTGTGTTGGCAGTACACCCTGTCTGTTGTCACGACACTCATTCCCCCTCTCCCACATAGCGCGGTGAGTCACTAGTTTACACACCCCGGTCGGTATTTGCATATATACAGCAAGCACCCCCTGAGGTTCCATCAATAGCGCTCTCTCTTCTATCCTAGAGCAGTGAGCGAGCGGAATCCGCCTTTTGTTTTCCTGAAACATCGATCCCATCGGACAGCTTGCTTTGGACAGTCCCCCACCCCCTCAACCAATATCCATTGCTCAAACTTCCCCCTCTATCCTCCCACACCCTCTTTTCACCATATATCCTTTTTAAACCAACGGAAAGAGTAATCCAAACAATCAACAAACCTTAACAAGCATTGGTGAGTACTGCCAACTGTACAAGCCTCAAGAATAAAACTAGCGTGTTCTCAAAAAGAAGGCCTTCTACTGTTCAATTTTCATAGAAAGGTGATTTTAGAAAACACAAACATAGCACCGCGTCTTATTACCCGTTCGGTGTTATACGCATATGTACTAATTACGCTAATATGAATTAGGGATAAGAGTAGGTTAGATTTAGAGGAAGTCTCTGCCACATTTTGCATGGAGGGAGAGCGGGAAAACCATTTGTAGGAAAACACTATAAAACATCCGACCGGGATTCGAACCCTGATCTCCCCGTCATCGAAAGTCGAGTCTATTGCGAGACTTTCACCTTAAACTATTTGAACACCGGTTTGGGTTAAAAATTGGGGAGGAGAAAAGTTGTTGAAAACAGAATTTTAAACTTTTTTTGTGCTCCGTGTCAAACTACTCGTTCAGGCTATCCACATATTTACAACAATTTCTTAGAGATGAGAGAGGTAGAATTTAAAAGAGATGTGTCCACATTAGCGTGGAAGGAGTGTGGAAAGCCATTTAGGAAAAAAACCAACCCCCACCATTAAACCCGATCGGGATTCGAGCCCCAATCTCTCCATCGCCGACAACCCAGCTTAATTCAAGAGTGAAGCATTTTAGACATTAGACCATACAACAACCGACGCGGGTCCTTTGTAAATTGGTTAGACCATACAACAACCGACGTGGGTCCTTGGGAAATTATCAACACTTGTTCCATATCGCAACATTTCGAGTGCAGGGGTTGGCAGCGCGCTCAGTATGCAAACTCTAATGCCTGACGGCGCAAGTGGCATTTGGATTGCAAGGGGTAAAGTATTAGTATGGGAAATGTTTTATATGCGCAAGTCGTTTCGACACCAGCAGTTTTTGACGGTTGACAGGGTATAGAGAGTGCCGTTTCAAGGTTGCTTCATGCATACGTTCAGTCATGACCAAACGCGGGATATTAATTCCTAATCCCTTATACCCGCACACACTGATATTAGTGAGGAGTCTGGCGTATACGTGGCTATAGTAAAATTTAGAGGAAATATACCCAGATTTGCGAGGAGGGATAGTGGAAAACCACCCTCAGTACAACCGATCAGGATTCTAATCCTGATCTCCCTGTCACCATCAGTACAGTTTAATGCGAGAGTGACGCCCTAAACTACGTATTCCCAAATATTTTAGAGTGAAGGAGCCCTTGAACCAGAAAAAATACATGCTATAGCCCTCCTACTTTTTTACACTATAATTATGAACATTCAATAAAGAAAGTTAAAGCTTATATGTATAAGAATTTGAAATAAACGGTTAACACACATGGTTTCACCCCAAGGTAGTATATTAATGATGAAAAGAGGTTAAGAATCACGACTATGACTAGGTACCTTTTTTTTAACACCGTGTCTTACTAACCGTTCTGGTTGTACGCCTATGTACTAATTGCGTTCCCACTCTCCCTCCACGCAAATGCGGGTTCACTTCCTCTAATTCAACCTTCCCAATTCCTAATCCATTAGCATAATTACTACTTAAAGCGTATAACCCGAACGGGTAGTAAGACGCGGTGCTAAATAATAATAATAATAATATTAATTGCGCCTATGGGTTAGCGATTAGGAAGGCTCAATTCAAAAGAAATGCACCCGAATTTGCGTGGGGGAGAGTGGATACACATTTAGGGAAAAATCCCTCAATGCACCCGACCGGGATTGAACCCCACCCTATCTCCCCGTCTTCATCAGACTAGTCTAACATGAGAGTTGCGCGTCAGACACGCGACCATCGAAGCGGGTGATAGACCTTTCACACTCGCTCTTAGAAATTCTCGTGTGCTGATACAATCAGTTGATCTAGAAAATTCAAGTTAAAAATATGCCTCAAATAAATGAACAAAAAGAGGGAGAATAATTTCACCACCAAATTGAAAAAAAAACAACCTATAATGCAAAACTAAATTTCCATTTATATAACTCAACATTAAGATTACTTTAAAATTAATAAAACAATATAAAAAACACACCAAAACAATATAAAAAACACACCAAAACAAAATATTGTTCTCCAATAGAAAAAGAAAGTGGAGTAAGATAATAAACAAAAGTCTAGAATCTCCACTATGTGCTATTTGATTTATTTAGCCGCCAGACACAATATAAAGAAATCTATATCTAGCGGTGGCTGGGGAAGTGGGGGTTGGAGGGGGGGGGGGGTATCTACATTGGTAAAACTGATAGCGAGCGGCCTATGAGATTCCTTTCGCATGAAACAAACCTTCACAATCTCTATGCCTTGGGACGAAATACAGTAAAGGGGTGTGTTTTATATGCACAAACAGTTGCAACAGCAGTTTTTTTTTTGTCCCTTGACAACTCCGTAGAAACGAACGCCGCGTGCAGAGTTGTGACAAGAGACATAGAAAGCATCGCTCTGCATTAATCGCGACTGAAAAAAAAACTGCTTGCACGGGGTCGTCAGCGCCCTATTCCCAGAGACAGATAATCCAATCTCTTGGGTTACGCAACTTGCGACCATAAAGAGGAAATTACAACTTCCATAGATGTCGGTCGTATGAAGACTACGAGATGTGTGTGTGTGTGTGTGCGTGTGTATGTATCTGTAGTCGCCGCAGTTCTGAGTCATCCCTTCAACCCCTCCCGACTCTGCGTGTGGTTGCTACAGTCCAATTTTCATAGGAAGGGTCTTATCTGACAACTAGAAAAGTTTTTTGTTCTACTTTTAAACGTCAAGTCATGTTATCTTGGCCCGTCAATAATATAGTATAATATTATCTTTGTTTCAGCACCGCACCTTATTCCCCGTTCGGGCTATACGCATATGCAGGCCACTAATTATGCTGGTGGATAAAGTATGAGTGAGGCTGAACTAAGAGAAAGTACACCCACATTTGCGTGGAGGGAGAGTTGAAAAGTTTTAGAAAAATCCGCTCAGTACATCCGACCAGGATTCTAACCCCGATCTCTCCGTCAGAGGCAGTGTAGTCTATTGCGAGAGTGACGCCTTTGTCCATGCGACCACCAGAAGTGGATATAATCAATAATGACAATGAAAAAATATGTTTGTATTTTATAATATGCCTTTCTTATGAAAAGTGGATTGTTAAAGTAAAAACCCCATACTAAGGTAGGATGACCCGCTCAAGTGGCCGAACGGCCTAAAGCGTCACGCTCATGTTAGACTTTTAATGCCAATGACGGGAAGATCGGAGTTCAAATTCCGGTCGGGTCTATTGAGGGTGGCTTATCATAAATAGTTTCCCACTTTCCTTACATGCAAATGTAGGTAGATTACTTCTAAAATGCTTCCTTCATCCTCTCCCATCTCCTTAGAGTAATTATCATATATGTGTGTAACCTGAACAGGTGGTGATAAAAAAAATAATCTTTATTCCAAAATAAATAAAGCTCCAGTTGATACATTTAAACCTCAATTTGTATGGGAAAACCACTTTCGACCGCCAACATTGAATGAAAATGAAACTCACTAACATTTGACAATCTAGAAATATGTCTTATTTAATCTTAAAGTTCGTCTAAATAGTTATAAAAAGCTATCAATAGTATTTCCTTATGGATTAATGTACTGTTTATCTTGACATTAATTAAATGGACAAAGGATGAACTTATTTTTATTTATTTGGTGTATTCAACGTGTACTTTCTGAAACGACAGATTGCATCAGCACACTAAAGTGTTAGTTGTATGAGCGAGACCGAAAGGAACTACCAATTTTGCCGGTAAAGATATTTCCACATTCCTCCCAGGGTTCTTATACATGGGACCGACGGAGGAAGTTGTATTAAGGATGTTTATCTCTCAAGAAAAATACGCCAACCCAGGTTGGATTTGAACCCACGAATATCGGGGTCCTGAGGTGTGCACTTTACCTCAAGACCACCGTCACCAAGAATGAAAATAAAATTTTAATACATTTTTTCCGGGCACTGTGGCAATTAATAAGCTATGAATTTTTAGTTTTCCTATGGATCATCTTTGAAAATCAGATTACAGATCTTGAAAATTTGTCATGGAAGTGGAAGATAAATTTTTCTCTTAGTTTAAAAAATTAAACAAATGATGAAATTATTGTTTGTAGACAATTCGTTTCTAGTGGAGCAATAGTGTATTATTTTGGCAATTTTTTTTTTATGTAACTTCCAGTTTCGGTGACTGCTTGGTATATGGCGTCACTCTCGCAATAACCTGGACTGCCAATACTAGGGAGATGGGGTTCGTATCTCGGTTGGATGTAGTTAGATCTTTTCCCCCTAAATGGTTTTTCTCCCTCTCCCTTCAAACAAATTCGGCTATACTTCCTCTAAATTCAACCATCCTCATCCCTAACTAATTAGCGTAATTAGAACATATGCGTACAGCCAGAACGGGCAGTAATACGCGGTAATAAAACCAAATCATTTAGCTATAAAAAATTGCAAAAATAAAAGACCTTAGATCGCGTCAAATTTCACCTCATATTGAGGTTTTGTTACCGTCAAGGGAAAAAATATATCAATTTTTTTTATTGTTTAGGTGTGAAATTAATACACTGTTTTTTTAGCAAGAATATTTATAGACTTCCCGAAATTATTTTCTCTTTGCCTGGCCAGGTTTTCTTTTTTCCTCCGCCTGTAACCACAATGACTAATACAAATTAATATGGTAAAGCGTTATCAATGTTAACCATAAAAAAAAGTTTGAATTTTCTAAAAAGTTCCTTCTCACCAAAATCCTACTATAGTTTCTATTTCACTGAAGCGTTCTAGTTCGACTGGCGCCTTCACACATTTATCGCGCTATCGATAACGCAGCACGGTAACGCAACACGGTGTGGTTTCAGTCCCGCCGCATAAGTTAACGTCATTACACAATGCTAGAGCTTCCAACATAAAATCTAAGTACGTCATCAACACACTGAATGATTAGACATTCGCCAACCTATCTGGCAGTCACAGAGTGTCTGCTTCTAAGTACACTTCGAAGCGATAAAATATAGACCCTTCACAGCAAGTGTCAGGAAATAACGATTGGTGGGACCGCGTTCACGCGTCGTCTCTTATCATTAAGGATGTGCAAGCACGAGTTTTAATTTTTTGTTTGTTTTTTGTTGAAGGGTCATTTGTTCTCTCACAATTTACAAATGTAGAATAAATAATATTTCTATTGCTGTATAGTACGGCACAATCGTAGAGAATTTCTCATTTAGTTTTTAATAATTTGTAACAAAATTCTCAAAAACTCAAGACTAGGATTGGTAAGTTTTCCTAGGAAAAACATAGTTTTTTGATAATAAAACACTCTCCAAGATATATATTTTGAACAAAAGTGTTAACTCTATTTTCGAAATATTTCAAATATCAATCATGTGTAGACCACCCCTAATTTTAGGGTTAGAATCAAAATCACTATTTAGCCTTGAGGTGTGACTATATAACAACCAAAAATCAAGTTTGAACGAAATTCGTAAAAACCGTTTAGGTGGTATATAACCCTCAATACAAACAGAAGGCTGGTTATAGAGGTTTTAATGATTTGGTTGTAAAACCTCAATATAAACGTAAAAGTTGTGTTTATGACAATGGAAATGTACACTCGGTTTGTACAGAAAGTTGTCAAGCTTACCTTGACGAGTTCTACTATGGCGTGGATTAAAATATAGGGCCATATTGCAATCAGTAGAGGTAAGACCCACTTCAGTGGCCGAATGGTCTACGCCAGAGGTCAGCAACCTTTTAATAGTGTTGTGTCGAAGTAATGTTGCCAAATCGCTCGGCGTGCCAACCAACCTAAGCCCACCCAAATCGTTTATATTTTTATACTAGTTAACTAGTACAAATATTAAATCAAATTTAAGTTAATATTGTAAAATGTAACAACATGTTTCTAAATCGTAAAGATTAAATAACTACCGTTTCTTGAATATTTAATATTTATATATAAATCTGAAAATTCAAGATAAATATATAAGTTATAAATGTGTTTTGAAAAATTTAAGTTATGAAGACAATATTTTGAAATTTTGAAACAAAACAATTGAATCATTGAAACATAAAACACGTTGTTATTAAAATTAGTACTCACATCAATGGTTTTAATTAAAAATAAAGGTTTTATATTATTTCTATTAATATCGTTCAGCGTGCAGTTCATGGCACGCATGCCATAGGTTGCCGACCCCTGGTCTAAGGCGTCAATCTCGTGTTAAACTGGTTAAACTGCTGAAAACGGGGAGATCGGGATTCGAATACCGGTCGAGTGTATTGAAGGTTTTTTTCCCTAAACGGTTTTCCACTTCTTCAAAGCAAATGCTGCTAATCTTCCTCTTAATTCAACCTACCTCCTCCCTAACACATTATCGTAATTAATATATATGCGTATAGCCTGAACAGGTAGTGAGACGCGGTTGAAATAACGCTTATATGATAAAAGGCTATCAAAGTTGACTGCAAAAGAAAAAAAAGTTTGTATTTTATAAATGACTCGTTCTATAAAAATTGGACTTTAACAACTTGAAACAAGAAGAGGGTATAAACAAGTATTCCATTCTGGGTGTAACAAGTGTACAGTTAGGTTTATAGAATCTGGTCACATGATTGGTTCCACCCATCGTTAAGGCGGCCGTTTCGGTCAGCGAGAAAGTATCAATCACTGTCAGGTCACACGACTTACTTTACTCTGGTCAGTGTCGTTTTCTGGAAATACTTCTCTATTTTGTCTAAGCTTATACTCCCTTTCACCCTTCACAAACAACTACCCTTTATCATGTCAGTAAGAAAGAGGGGAAAGAAAACTACGAAACTTCTTATCTCAAGAGGAAAGCTCGCTGATAGTTTTCAAAAATTAATATCTTAAAAATCTTCTGTTTTGAGCTTATAAAAAATCACAGTATTTGTTAGATAAAGGCTAAATCTTGAACTCTTTTCCAACAAGCCTGGTCTCATAACTCCGCAAATATGCTTAAAATGTCGTTGAAAATGAGCTAATGTCACATATTCACACATTGGTTTGAATTAATAAAACTAAAACTATAGGGTTGTTTAGAAGCCAAATACCTGTTGGAAGCTTTCAACTTTATTTTTGGCGTGAGCCATATTTTTTTAAATAACGCATCATGAATTAAATATTGGCTGTGAGAGAGCTGAAGGTCTGCGTGGCAATTTCTCGCTTAGCGAGGCGGGCCCCCTTAAGAGGAAAGTTTACCTCGATACAAAAATAATCAAACCGAGGAAACTGTGCGATGTATTCCTGATAAACCTGTCCCCCTTTTATAGTGATTTAAGATATCTCGCATATCAAGGGAACATAAAATAAGTCTTATACTCTTAGATGGAGATAAAATTAAATCTACACTGTGTAACACTTAAAAATACAAATCAGTGGCGTTATGGAGAGTGATGCCAGGGTAAGCTGATGTTAAAGCTGTACCTGTGAAATGTGCTTCCTCACTCTGTCCCCATTTGACCAGTCAGCTCTACATTTATTAAACTTAAATAAATAAAAATCTTTCATTAATTATAAAGTACTTAACTAAAAAAGCTTTTATCACCCCCTCATTCCCGATTTAATGGCATTTCTTTTAGAGTTATACATGTCTACTTGTCTACTTCCATGTGTTTATAATTATAATCGAGTTGCTTTAGCTTTTTAAAAGAGGTGTTAATTTAGATAAATCTAACATAGATATTATATAAATATTTCGTACTTACAAATGAGTAATAGCATCGGAATAAGTATTAAAAAACCTTTACTTAAGAGAACCACTTTAGTGGTCAAACTGTCTAAGACGTCAGTCTCACAATAGTTCAGACTTCCGATGACGGGGAGATCGGAGTTCGAATCTCGGTCGTATGTCTCGAAGGTTGTTTTTCCTAAATAGTTTTCATATCCTCCTCCTTGCAAATCGGGTACACTTAATCATGTCTAACACATTACCGTACATATGCATACAGCCCTGACGGGTAGTAAAGTGCAGTGCTAAAATATATTTAATAAGAGAGACCTAAATATTAATTTCAACCATCTAGTAGTGATCTGTGGTCAAGCGGTATAAAGCGTTAGTCTCAAAGCATATGGGATTGCCAGTGACGTTGGAGTCGAAGTTCCGAGTTTCATCAAGGGTTACACTATAGATCCTTCCTCATCCTAACCCTCAAATTGAGTCTTTAATTACCCTGGTGTTTAACGTAATAGTTTTAAAAAGTATAATCAGGTGACCTGCAGCAATCCCGTTTCTCGGCCAGTCTCTGTAGTGCAACTCTAATCAAGATGTATCAGTAATTAATTAGTGGCCCGAGGTTTTAGTTAGTCTGTAAGTAGCATGCCATCTGCATAGGTGGGCAAACCAATCTGGTTTACAAGAGTCGGGGTTCGAATCCCAGTCGGATTTACTTCAAAACTTTATTTCCTATTATTTTTCCACCGTGTCTTACTTACTACCCATCCGGGTTATACGCATACTGATAAGTAAGATAATATGCTAGACACGATGAAATGTCCCCGCAATTGGATGGGGAAGGTAGGATAACCATTTAGGAAAACACACTTTCATCATACTTGACCGGGATTCTAATCCTGATCTACCTGCCATCAGAAGGCTAGTTTAACACTAGAGTGGCGTGACGACTTGGTGCATTCGACCACTGAAACAGGTAGTCTTAGGTTTAGAAAGTGCAAGAGGACACTCCGTTTACCATTAAAGGCCGCGGATTTACGTTGATGGATCGTACTATGACCCCATATTATAAGCTACGCTATAGTGCAGGGGTTTTCAACCGGTGTGCCGCGGAACGTAAGAAGGTGTGCCGCGGGAGTTTGGGTGGAAGATCACAAAAGAAGCGAGAAAAAACAATTTGAGGACTAAAAATAAATCTTTTTAACTCCACGACCAACATTATTTTTTACTTTCTCCATATCTTACAGGAATAGCAATGCAATAACCATAAGATGTGCAGCCTCTAATAAAATGTCAAAAATGTTAACCGGAAGTTGAAATTTTAATACGAAGTGTTGACCCATGTAGACCCAATATCGATCTTTTTTTTGGTCCAAATATACAAATGAGGACTTTAATTCTCTGAAAATAAAATTATAAAATTTAAAACCAAGAGTCAAAAAAGTTGTATCTAAGTATAAAGCAATTTTTTCTCGGGTTTGCTAGTGTATATTATTTCGTTTCACATATATTACGAGTTTTTAGTAAATATTTCAATTTTTAAACAATGGAGTGAGAAAATCCGTGTGGAGTTCTGTACTATTTATGTTTTTTAGTAAAACAATTGGGCTCGCCCGAATTGCGCCAATTCTCTTAGCTCGGACCCGAATTGCGCCAAGAGCTTAAAAGTGCCCCCCCAGACCGGACCCGAATTGCGCCAATACCCCCCTTCCCAAGACCAGGCCCAAATTGCGCCAACTCTGAACATAAACAAATATTAATGCTATGTCTGGCGGTGAGAAGGACACAAGTCAAAAAATATAATTTATCTAACTATATTTGCTCGAAATCAATCACAATGTATAAAGGTTGAAGGTGATGTTGTATCTTCTCGCATTCCTCCTTTAGGATTCTCATAGCGTCAATGTAACGCTGCTTTTTCTTGTTTTTAAGTAGGCAAAGTACAGTAAAAAGCTGAAGAAAATGTTTCGGTGCGTATTCAAAGGTTCCATCCATTAACACAATTTCATTCTGGCACAAATACTCAAGATTCGAGTCACAAGAAAATATCACGATCCCCTTCTCTTTTTCGTTTCTCAACAAAAAGTTTTCGTCTTGAATAGTTTTTATTTCAATTGAATCTATGGCAAATTGAATTTCTTTGGAAGATTTAGGCAACTTTGGCAGTGTTTTTAGTTTAGTGTGGTTGATGTTATTCCTGATACATTTAATGTCCTTGCGGGTCAATGTTTTTATAGTTTTTTTCTGTGTCTGTACCTCTGTGTGGATTAACTTTGAAGGCCTTACTTCAATCTCTTCAGCTTTCCTCTTAACTGCGTTGCTGATGGATCTTCTGTTCAACTCTTGATCTAGTAGTTCGTGGTTGTGTTCGTTTTCAGTCCACGAGAAAATATTTCCACCATCAAGAGTAAATATTTTAGCCTTGCAGTCCTTTTTAGTGCATCTCCACCTCTCTTCCCTCGTCAATTTTAATTGATTCTTCTGTCGATACATATATTTATTATAGACAATCAGAACTTTCTCTTTTTCACTATAAATCCTTTCCATATCAATAATTCTCGCTAATATTATCACAGTTCACACAAAACCCGAAAAAATATTAAAAAACACACCGGGACAGTCACTGTTGTCGAGACAATTAATAAGTATTGGACAGACGGATATCAATATTACTTTTACAAGTCTTGTTGGGGGCACTTAGCGCGTTTTTACATTCCTTTACTAAGGGGAGGAAAGACATGACGTGGCGAGAGCTTGTTTGCGATGGTCTTTGTTCGTATCATCCCCCCACCTCCCTCACCGACTACCTGAACTTGACTTGGCGCAATTCGGGTCCGGGATTAGTAAACAATTTTTAATCCCTTAATAACTGGCGCAATTCGGGTCTGCCCAAACAATTATTAGAATTTTAGCTATTGAACTTTTGAACACAATCTTAACTCTCGTTATTTTGAATGATAAAATCTCTCCTTAAAACTGATGGTGTGCCTTCACAATTTTAGTGGCTTGTTCAGTATGCCACGAATTGAAAATGTTGAAAATCGCTGGTGTAGTGGAACCCAGCAAAGTAAGCATTCAACGTTACCACCCTGAGAACTTACAAGATGGGACATACTGTAATCGCTCAAGGTAAAGCTGCTTACTACTTTTCAGGATTAATGTGGTGTACCTTGACGATACCTTACCTTGGCGGATTTCAGCATGGGTGGACTGTTAGGTTCCTACCGGCGTGAGAATACAAAATGACGCCCCTGAAGAATTTATATTTGCATTATTAATACTTTAATCGCGAGGCCTTAAAAAAACCATTATCGATTATGTCGGTATTCTGTACCCTTAAAACATCAGTTTGTACTGTCTAATGACATTAGAAAAAATGCTTCTAAATTGTTAGACAATAGATGGAGTCTATTTTAAATATATTTTAGTTTTTTAAATGATCCTCCACCAACTACTTGAGTAGATTAAAAAGCTAATATCAATTAGTATTTATCAAACAAATGCGTTTGCGTTTGGTTTAATAGTGTTTATAAACAACATCAAGAAACAACTAGGCCTAACGGAATGATTTTACACTTAATGCCATTGTGCATCTTCACAAATGATGCATTCTGGCCATTCTCATAAACTGATAATTTTGTTTAAAATAGAATAAACTAAAAACAATAATTTATAATTCAATGGATAGCTTTATTTTAGTTTAAGTCGTGAGTGTAGGGAATACGAGTTAAGAACAGGTTTTTTTTTCCAGTTTTTATACTGTATCTAAGCAGTTTTTTGGCCAAAATAAATAAAATATTTCTCCAGTACAAACATAGAGTTTAATGTTCTTCACATAGTGACCTCAAAAATTCTTGAATATCTGTCAAGGATGTCCTGAAATTTAATGACTACTTTTTCTTTATTTAAAAGGTGTCGTCTTTTGTCGGCCACTATGCTCATGAAAGATATTCAACAACTGTTGATATCACCGTGTGAAAAAAATTAAACCGGATATGTTCATACTGAGCAATATTTTATTTATTTTAGCAAAAAAAAAAAAAGTTATGCCATAAAAACTGCTAATACACTGGCCTCTTCTCGCGTCCCCTTTGGCAATCTAATTGATCTAAGCCAAAGTGGAACCAAGGAAGGGTGACCATGCTACCGTCAGGTTAGGCAGAGGGTGCTTCTAAAAATGAAGTATGAAGTGCAAGACTGGAATATTTCATCCGAGGAAAATAGAATCGACTCTTATTTGTAGACCAATCAGCAGCCCCCTTCGAGTGTCCCGACAGAATTCCAAACACGCCGCGCATCTCTCATGGAACACTTCTTAGACTCGACGCGTGAAGAGAATAGTAAAAACACCCATCTTCAACAGCCCGACAGTAATAACTAGGTTACAATTTCCATAGGAAGGTCCTTCTGACAGCTAGAAAAGTTACTAGGTTTCTTTAATGTATTCATAGGTGAATTCCTGGAATCTTCTGCTGTCATTTTTGATAGATTTTATCAATACATGTAAAATAAGACTAATAAAATAGTAAAATGCTGTAAACGACGACAGCAAAATATGTGGTTGTATTTTCTAAAATAGAAATATTTGAAAATTGGATTGTAGCAGTGCAAAATATATACACACACAGTATTTGTTATTTGCACCGTGTTTTACTACCCGTTTGGGTTATACGCCTATGTACTAACTATGCTCTTTTGGTGTAGGGATGAGGAATGTCGAATTTAGAGGAAATGTACTCTCATTCACGCGGAGGGAGTATGGAAAACCATTTAGAGTAAACATCCTCATGACACCCGACCGGAATTGAAACCCGATCTCCCTGTCATCGGTCTTCTAGTCCATTGCGAAGTTGACGTCTTAGACGAGGCGGCTGACAGTAATAGAGATTAATTTCAAAAATCTCTATACATAGTTTAGTATATTTTGTACCCGCTTCGGTAGTCGAATGGTCTAAGGAGTCACTCTTGCAAAAATCTAGAATACCGATGACGGGGATATTAGGGTTTGAATCCAGGTCAGGTGTTCCGAGTTTTTCCTAACTGATTTTCCCACGCTCCCTTCACGCAAATGAGAATACACTTCCTCTAAATTCAATATTCTTCATCCTTAACACATTAGCGTAATTATGCGTACAGCCCAAACGGGAAGAGAAACGTGGTACTAAAAAAAACCGGTGCTTTATGAAAAAAAAAATTGTTCAAAAAGCGTAGAGAGATAATTTTACCGGCCGGTTCAGGAAGCAGTCGTAACTATTTTAAGGAAGGCACACCCCTTATATTGCATGTTTACACTATGTCATAGCTTATAAAATAGGGTGGTAGTGTAATACGTCAGCGGAAGGCTGCTATCTTTCAGGGTAAGCGGAGTGTACATCAACTATATGGTCTATAGTGTTGGAACCATTTAGATAAAAAAAAAAAGAAAGAACACGATTGTTGTCAGCAGAATTCAGTGTCAGTGAAGCGATTATGGTCCAGATCAGGGAAGAGCACAAATGGCATGAAGAGACCATTTTCCCCTATGAATGGAGACTTTTGACTCATACTGTGATAAGATAAGGCTCTTCCTATAAAAAAACAAACAAATGAGACTGTTTATGTACACGTGGCGTCTGGAAATACGTAAGAGACTGCAATTCAATCGAAACCAGTTCTTAACAGGCACCTTTATCACGGGGGAGTCTCTATTCAACCCTCTCTATTATCCTATACATTTCTCTATTAACCTATACCTAAATTATTATTATTAAATTTAATTATTTTGAAACACCAACATGGGATCGAACCAATCTTTATCCACACTAGCCTCAGAGACTAGCCCCCTCTCTTCCTATACTGCGCGTATTTCCCCATAAAGCCCAGCAGAAGGAAGAAGTTATATAATAATATTTTCTAAACTGATAACATTATTTCTTTCACCTAAAAGTATTCATTTCTGCTACACATTTTTATCGCTCAAGAAAAATCCGTCAATCTCGGATAATTTTGAAACCACGATCATCGGGTCCTGAGGTGAGCACTTTACCCCAAAACCATCGAGGTCAACCATATTCTCTGTAACCATCACCTCATCTCATCGGGACATGGAAAGACTATCTAAGGCAATAATTTATAATCAGTACATTCGGGCGTATCCTGGACATTGACACATAAATACCTGCTAATCTTCCCACCAACTGGGCTATGAGTGATGTAGTGTTAATCGTCTGATAATCAAATTAACACAGGTTTTATATAGGCCTGAAAATTAAAATTGGAAACCAGGAGTTGGAAAACATAGGGCAGTTCAAGTACCTGGGAAGACTGCTGACAAAGGATACTACTGCACCGAGGAAATTAAGTCTAGGATTGCTATGGCCAAGGAATATTTCAACAAGAAGAGGTTATTGCTGACCAGCAAACTGAGTTTGGAACTAAGGAAGAAACTCATAAATTGCCACATGTGGAGCATCACGCAGTATGGAGCAGAAACTTAAACTTTTAGGAAGATATAAAATAAATAAATACTTTGAGAGCGTTGACATGTGGTGCTGGAGAATAATTAAGATCAGGTGGAAATACAGGATGACAAATTAAGTCCTAAGAAGACTGTGCGAGAAAAGAACCACCTTAGATGTGATTTTTCGCTGAAAAGTAAATAGGATCGAACACATTCTTAAGAGGAACTGTCTTCTGCATGAATTCATAAAAGGAGAGGTTGGAGGAAAGAGAAGTTTAGGAAGGAGGAGGATTGAAATATTGGATGACTTGAAGGAAAGAAGAAAATTCTGAGAGCCCAAGAAGGAGGCAGAGGACAGGGCGCATTGGTGGTCAAAGTTTACTGACAAAAGGAACGATCTGTCATAAAATATGACACCTAATAATAATAGTAATAATAAATAATTTAGTTATTAGATGATTACAATACGTACCTTTGTCCACTTTTTATGTATTTAACTGCCATCAGGCCAAAACGCATGGAGAGGCCTGCAATAATGTTTCCCAAGTAACGAAACCGGTATTTATTCATCTTGAAGTCACACTAGAGATGAACCACTCTCTACTTGCCTTGTATGCATCCTGCCATCATATCTAGCCCGGAAATGTATAATAAAGTTTACCAAGTAATGAAACCAGTATTTCTCCACCTAATAACCACACTAGAGACGGACCACTCTCTACTTGTCTTGTATTCATCCTACCATCCTATCTAGGCCGCAGGAGTATAATAAAGTTTCCCAAGTAATGAAACCAGTATTTTGACAGGGCCCGTTACGTACCCATGTTTTCCTGACTATGCCCCCAGTCAATTAAGTATTGAATGACCATTTAACACAGTTCTTGCCGGAAGAATTAAGTGAGCGGTGATGATCACGTCAGATTTTGATTTATTTGAGGGATGGCGTTTGATCCCAACCGGCTAGTCGGTATTTTTATTTAATTTTCCATTCCAATTAAAGCCCCACTCACTACCTCTCCCTTCCCCCCCCCCCC
>CABEEJ010004736.1:42128-59597 GCA_901482245.1 Timema douglasi | reverse complement strand
ATTCAGTAACAACTCACTCTTTGTCATATCGTGTGTATTGAGTGTATCTATTCAGTAACAACTCACTCTTTGTCATATCGTGTGTAGACGTGTTCATCTTTACGAGACATCCTATATCTTTGAAGTAAATACCGTTGTTTTTGTTCGTTGGTGTAGTGAACACGTCCACCGTGGTGTCCTGTTGATTAAAACTACTTGCGGGCTTGCAACACCCCTCTCACCCTTTCGCCTTGCTCGCACCCGCCAACATCAGCTTCCTTGTGCCTTTAACACGAAATAAAATTGGTGGAAGGGGGCGTAGAAACAGCTATGTACTCGGGAACACGGGCCCTGCCCTTTCTGTTGAGTAATGGAGGAAGTCCTCTGAAATGTGTTCATCTTCATTTCTTTGGATTTATTTTATTTTCTTTCCTTGGGATATTTTCCCCCCTAAAGCTCTTTTTTACTATCTCAATTTTTATTGCTTACATTTTACAGCGTGACGTTTTAAGAGCACAGTTATTAAACAACATGACATATATTCAGTGTGTTCATCGAATTTCTAAGTAAATTTGTCCAATTTAATACATCAAGTCTTTAACATTTTTTCGAACTGGCATTCCCGCCTTCCGCCCCAACAAAAATAAAATAAAATCGTAAAAGTTGGGAGCGTTTGGATGAGATTAATTTGCATTTCTTTATCTTACATAATATTTCTATCCTCGTATTAAAAGAAAACTGTAACAGCCTTAAATGTTTAAAAACAAATTTTTTAAACAATCTTCAATAACTCAATGAAGAAGAGATACAACTCGAAATCGTCGAATTGAAAGATGATGTAGGCATAGTTATTAATGTTAAATATATATAAAAAATTATTCCTGTTTCACTTTTCCATTTCTCGTATTGGAATCGTCAAAATGCTCGATTTAGAGATTATGATAAATCGTTAAGTTTAATGTGGGTCTGAACCCAAAAGAATGGATTTTACAATTATGTCTGCCGCCATTCATGTCTGCCGACGGATATAGATTTTGTTCAAACTTGATATTTAGATGTTATATTGCAGTACCTAGGGACATTTTTTTTTATCTTTTACCTTAGCCCTCAAACAAAGGGTAATTTACTGATGAGTAATTTTTTTTTAGCTACAAATTTTTGAAAATAGCTCTAAATAATGTGTTTAAAATTTATATCTGGGTAATGTTTAACATGACAACTAAAACTGTAGACTTACTTTTAGGGGGGCAATTTGTTTAAGTATAGTTTACTTACTGATGACTGATTTTTAAATAATATTCAAACAGGGCTTAAAGATTTGGTATAAAATAGGTATTTTTTAAGATTGTTACATTATAATTATATATACATATATATACTGTGCAATGGTTTAAAAAAAATCAAATGTATATATTTGATTTTTTTTAAACCATTGAACAGTAGAGTATTTTATTGATAGTCTACAAATACCAATTTAAAAAAACTATCTTACATAATAAATAACAATGATTGTAGATTTTTCTATTGTGAATGAATTTAATTTAAAATCTTTTGGAAACTTTCTTAAAGTTTAGATTAAACTGGGTATCTGGGAATAGTTTTTCATGATAAATACTATTATATTTTAATTTTACAAACATAACTAATTTGAGAGTAGTTTACAGATAGTGGATTTTCTAAAAATGTAATATTTAAAAAAAAGTTTTGAATGCTCTTGTTAAAACCTATTTATAAAGGGGGGTTTTTGAGGGGAGGGTGGGAAGTTTACTTAAAATATATTTTTGATAATTTGGTTTCAATCTTTATTTGATCACTATATGAGAAATTGTCTAAGTTAGTTTCGTGCCATTTATTTTACTATATAACATCAGAACTAAATAAATTTACTTTACCACACTAAATACCAAAACCCAACATTAACCCTATGAGTTAACTGTTAAGGTCATAACCAGGGTACAAGCAAAAATCATTCAAGTCAATTTTATTTTATTTTTAACTAAAGCACGTTTTGTTTTTATTGTCCGAGGTATATACCTAAATTTTGACCGTCAGAAGTGACAGCTGCTAAACACATGTTTTTACAGATCATTTGGTCCGGCGTAGGGACACATGATTTGGTCTGGTAACGTTTCAAAGCTGTCAGTCAGGACCAAAGAAGCCATGGGGCTACTGTGTACCACCACTGTGGATTTCTGGCCTCGTCCAGGCTTTTGATCGTTGTGGCTGCGTGTTTTCAGCCATGTTTTTTTCTATCACCGCGTCTTATTACCTGTTCCGATTGTACACACATGTATTTACTACCCTTGAATCTTGGTGTGTTCAAAGACTCAGACTTTCCTACTCTTAAATTTAAGTTTATCTTAAGCCGGCCACTTTTTGTGACTGGCACTCTACGAAAGCTGGAAGGTTACGGGTGTTTTCATTGTTGGCGTGAATTAAAGTCCTGGGGTGCTTTCGTACTTGTAGATAAATAATGAAATAAACTCATTTCCATTATATCAGTTTGTTATACATGAGAGGTGGGTTGTTTTGAGGTCTGCGTCATCACTGGGAATCGAAACCGGTTTCATCGACTGTCCCGCCCAGAGTGCCCAAAATATTTAATTAAAACATAATCACCCAAAAAGATGGGCACGTGGATTATTTACAGGCTCATATAATTTGGTTTGCTGGTGACAGTAAGGTCGGGGTTCGAATCCATGCAGGATGTACTGAATGTTTTCCCTCTAAATATTTAATCATTCTATCTTTATCTCGCAGGTACATTTCCTCTAAATTCTACCGCCTTTCTCATATATACCCAATTAACGTAGTTAATATTTGAATACCTCGGGTGAATAGTTAAAAGCAAGGGGGGAGGGGTAGGAATGTAAGCAGAGTACATAAACACTTATTATTATTTAGAGAGAGAAAAAATAGGTTTCAAATAATCACATTACATCCTTACTAATTAATAAATTAAATTAAAGTTCTACTCATTAACGAACTTGTTGCCTGGATATGGAACGGTAAACCCTCCTCTTCCTCCACTTCAACCAATTTGGGGAAATTTATCACGAGGTTAGTCTTGTGCGTGCATTTTAAGCACTCATTCCAGTCTAGTTTTTCAGGCTATATATTGTACCATTATTTTATCTTTTAGCGTGTCCGTTGGTTTACCTGCCTTTCTTCTCTTCCCTTCCTTGTGCTCACTCTATTCTTCTTTGGCAGACAAACGCACTGAATATTCACGAGCTCTCTGCGGGGGTGGGGGGAGGGGGGGAGGCATGTCCCTACTATTGTTGTCGGGGGATAAGAGCTACCACTCAACACAGTCAATAAGGTCCATATTTCTATTTATGCACAGGGTCTCACCGGCTTTATTGTTTACTGTGGATAAATTACTGGAAATTAAATGGAAATAAAAATAAAAAGGGAGCTAACAAAATTAAAAAATAAAGTAATCCATAGCACCATGCAATGTACTTGATTCAGGTAATTACAATATTGTTTTGTATAGTGTCGAAAGAAGAATGAGAGCTTTCAATATTGGCCACTCTTTGTTGATCAAGGGCGTGTTAATGAGATTTTCCTCCAGCACATACAACTTCAAAAAAATATTGTGCTACCAGGATGAGGTTTACTTAAAGGGCACTTTTTTCTAAAGGTTATCTATATCATTTTAAGTGCGACAGCTAAAATAATATAGGGTCAACGACAAACTAGCTTAGCATCCTCTGAATCTTTGAGCACGCAGTCTAAATGTCAAGCTCACCTATTCTGCTTTACTGGTACTGGGGTAAAAGGCAGGGCGAATCAGCCGAGTGTACTGAAGCTCGGTTGAGGAGTATACAAACTTAGTGTCTTTCTAATTTCGGTTGAATGTATTCAACACAATTTTAAAATGTAATCTGCACTAAAACTAAGGTTTTTCTTTTAGTTTAAATGGAATGAGATAAATGTATTATTTATTCATACAAAATGTGAAGTAAGAAATTATTATTTGGACAAAAATAGTGCCTGTTAAAAACATAAGTTAACAGTATTAATCGTATAACAATTTTTACACGTCATATTTAGAGCAAAATATTTTTATATCAGACCAAAATGTTGTTGGTAACTTATTCTAATTTAATTTCTATTTACACGCTTTTTTTTTTTCAATTATATACAGTTTGTATTGGTTTCTAGTATAATATTCAGATGTTATTGATTTTTACTTCCTCTTAATTCACTCCCAATTATTGTTATTTAAGTATTTAAAAACTGCCCTTTGTTTATCTAAATCTTATTTATTCAAATTAACGAATAAACCTATACTCACTATGATGATTATTGTTTATGTTTGAGAAACAAAGTCAAGCTCGCACCCAAAACTAAATAAATTAATATAAATAACAATTGTTCACATACCTTCCCACACTTTTACGTTTAACAATCATAGAAAATAATTAATATTTTAATTTTGCTAAACATTTTCTTAGCATGGCGTCTTACTACCCGTTTGGGCTATACTCTTATGTACTAATTATGTTACTGGTTTTAGGGATTAGAAAGGTCATATTAAATATAGTATACCAGCATTTGCGTACAGGGGGAATGAAAAACCATATTGGGAAAACTACCCTCAGTACACCCGACAGAGAATCTAACCTCGAACTCCCCGTTTACCCACTACAATAGTAGCGGGTTAGACTACGTGGCCACCGGAGCGGGTGATAAAGTTTTTTTTATTAAGTTTTGTAGTAATATAACTTTCATATTTCACCATCGTGAAATGTATCTAATTGTATTTATATAATTTCTGTTGGTTTGTGAATGAATACGCAATAAAATGTGATTTGTATTGAGTTTGTTTGAATATATATATACATCTATTTTTAAATTTTAAATCTTTTAGTTGATTCTGTACAATTTTTCAAATAATACTCACGTCCTCATATATGCGAATATATTAGCTGGTAATGTTGATTAATTAGAACGAGAATGACAAATGGATTGTTTATAAACGCACTCCTCAAGGGTCATCCTTTCTTTTCTACCATTACCTATTTGACTCGTCATTGCTGTGGTTCTCGACCCTTTTCTCTTCATCCTTTTCACTTTCCTGTTTCAACTATCCTACCACCGGAACTAAAGGACGTTTACTTAAAAATTATTCATGTCCAAAAGCAATAAAACGTTCTTCGCGTCTCACTGCCCGTCCGTGCTATCCGCATATTGAAACTGATTGAATAGGGAGTGGAGAGGTACAATTTAGAAATAGTGTACCCATATTATTTTCGAGGAATAGTGAGAAACCATTTTTGAAAATTCATTTTAGTACACCTATACGGGATTCGAACCCTGACCTCCCTTCCACCGGCAAATCCAGCAAGACTAGACTGACACATTTATCCGAGTTCCCAAATAGCCCTTCTCAAGACATAGCCTTAATCTAAAAAAAAAAGTATTTCGTGTTGTTACAAACGTAACCACTCTTTATAGTTGCAAAGGTGTTTGTATGGGGTTTTTTTTTTACGCGAAGCTAACGTTTTAATTATTTACTTGTTATTAAAATACTAAGGGTGCAGGTAAAAAAAAAAAGTTAAGTCCAATTTTATGTCAAATTGAGTTAGTGCTTCTATCTGTTAGACAATCATAAAACTTGTCTAATGCACTTTATATTCTGGTTAAAAGAAGTATCTGTCATATTGATTTTTTTAAGGTATTTGCTGGGGTCCTTATGGGGTTCAAGATATGAACGTTGTCATAGAAAAGATGTGTAGTATGACTTTCCACCCTTTGATCCCCGTAGTCTTTATAGGGTCCTACAATTTTCTACAAAATTCATAACAATGTGCGTGTCTTTTATCATAAAATGTATGGAAGCTTGTACGTAATCATTTACCTTTATTTCTCTATTAAGATTAACGGGTGACCAGATATATATTGTTTATTTGTCTAGTTAATTTGGTGTATTTATCTGATTAATAAACGTGCCCTTTCTTTATGCCAGCATATGATTTACAAAGTTATCTAGAACAGCACAACTAACAAACAAGCCACTATGAGAGATTGTAATGTGTAGTTGTTGATAGAACGACCTCGTGGATTAAGGCGGGGTGGAAGTGAACGAAAGTTAAGATCTGTATTTTTAAAGTTAATATTTCAATATCTCAATTACTACACTAAAATTAACTTATAAATAAAATATAATGTTACACTAGTTCTGAAAATGGCCTCTCTACAGAAAGAAAATTATTCGACCGTGGCTTCACAGATGGTGGAATCCATGTGACCAAATATTTAAAATGAAAAAATATATAAGAATATACTGAAAAGACGCAAGTAAATGACATTACAGTCATATATTATATTTAAAAAGAAAATAAAAGGTACTAGAAGTATTGTAATAGTGTTTCTACGGGAGCAGAATATTTTATGTTGCCGAAAAAAAACTGTTTGCTGTGGAAAATGAAAAATCCCTTTTTCCCACGTCCTTTTCCATCACACCTTAACTCTCAGTAAAACAGTAAAATTACATTTATGGGAAACAGACCTGTAGTAGTTTAGTGGAAGGTTACAATTTACTGCAGACAACTCAGAATGTTAACAATGATCATGAGCTAATTTTAGCCAATTATAAAGCTGTCTAGATTTCATTGAACCTTGTACTACTTGGATCGATTGTTTTTATCTATATCTAAAACCAACTTTTAACAGGGTTCCCCACTAACGTTGGCGTGAGACTGGAATTGTTTCACAAAGCTTTTGACAATCGTCCTCCTTTTACCTCGAACCGATCAATACCAACTTTAATTTGCTTAATGCCTCATGCTGACCCTTAAACCTTTTTCATAAAGTACTAGCGTTACTATTATTGATTTAAGTCGTTGCTGTTCTTTTCTTGAACTTTCTTTCGTATTCCAAAATCTTGATTTCAATAGCTATGTCATTATTTATTATCTTGCGTAGAAATTTCATTATTTACGTGCCAAGCCGTTGGAAATAAACCATTAATTTTGTTTGACTATGAATTTTCACTTTTGTTATGAAGAAGGCTGGATATCGTTTATTTTTATTTTCTTATTGTTACTAATAACGTACCTGTTAATATTGTTCTTTGACTGACCGAGTGAAGTGAGGTCTTGTTTTATCTAACCGTTTAGCATTTAGTTTGTCTGTTTATCTGCTTGCTTTGCGATTACTGCCAAATACTTCGACCAATTTTTGCTAAATTTGACAGGGCCATTTTTTTTTAACCTAAGCCAAATGACATATGTATATAAATATATATATATTTAATTTTGACATCTATTGCGAAACTTATGTCTAATCCCACGTAAACAACGGTTATTTTCTATTAATATAATGCACTATTGAATAACTTATATAATTCATTTGTTTTCTGTATAATTTTATTTTCAAGGGAAAAATGTAATCTTCAAATCCAGGGAGAGATTATAGGAGAATTTCATCTTGAAATCTAAAAAGAAAGGTCAAAACTGTAGTAAAGATAATAACATGACATAATTCTTCACATAATTAAACTAGCATTTTTTTTAATGGAACGAAGTTTACTTTCACAGAACTACTAGTATACTTGAGACAAGCTAAATACTGTTAACGCCCAGTGCCAAGATTCACCATAAGACGCAATTAGATGCGTCAGCGTATCCTTATAAGATGCACCAATATTCCTAACGATCCAAGAGAAGGCGAATTTTAGAAACAAATTTGCACCATTTATTTGCGCCTTCTCAAAAAACAGGTGCAACCTAGAAATCATGCATCTTAAAAAAAGCATGGCATATCAATAGTTTATATAAAACACAAGTATATTTCATTCGGGAAAACACGTATATTTCATTCGGTTAAACTTTGACTAAAATAAACATTCAAAGCAAATTAGATAACTTATTTGTTTGTTATAGTAGTAAATGAAATTCGGTAATTGTTAAATTAAGCTAGTGTCCAAATTAAGTATTTAAAATACTTTGTATAAGATTTCGTTAACACGTTGATGAAGCTTATCCTGTCCATTCGATTGTAGTACATCATCGACTGTACACAAATGGTTGATTAATAAAAATAGCCAACATCTCTCAAGAATACGGTTAATTTAATTAACAGTAAGCAGACTTGATATTTTTAATTTTACCCCCATATAAAATGACATGCAATTTATTTCTCAGAGACCATCAAATAAACCGACCAACTTTGAAATATTTATCTAGATAACGAAGACTTTGTGATGACGTCACCGTTGTCTTAGCTACCAGTTTGTTCCTTGTTTGGTGAATACAGAAACGGACAAAATAAATAAGGCGCCCTTTGGAGAGCACCTTGATACTTTGGTGCCGAGTTGAGCCATTTTTATACCTGCGCCAAAATATATTTCTACCCGTTAGTTAACCCCGGCCTTGAAGCGTACTGTGAATCACTCGTAACTCAGCTGCGTTCACATCACTTGCATGCTAAGTAGGATAAATCATTGATAACGTGTATGAAAAAAATAATTTACGGGTATCGTGAAATTTAGTTTATAATTTAAAATATCCAAGGCACTTTTTACTTACAAAGAACCATAGGAATTTTGTTTTTCCACCAGAATCCTAACACATTGTACTACTACTACTGGGTAATCCTACTTTATATATATGTTTAGTACAGGGGTTCCTAAGCCGTGCGTTGCGATGCCCTTGGGCGTAGGTGGTCTTAAAGGTCGATACACACTCATTGCTAAGCTAAGCAATGGTCCCTCTTTTCCCTCCAGAATTCAGTGTTGTTTCTTTCTGGTCTGCTCCAGTGAAGTTTAGCTATGTTGGCATTCTCCAAAATGTCTTGTTTAAGTTCAGATAATAATACTGAGGAAGAGAAGATGTTGCTATTAGCAGCTGTTTTGAAAGATAGAGACAATTTAGGAGGTGGAGGTTTGAATTGTTCAATTAACGCTTCCATTTTAATATAAAAACATTAAATATAAAACCTAAATAGAATATAACTTAAATACACGCGAAACAAACTGAAAACAAAACTTCAACACTTTTTTAGTTATTTTCACCAAATCAGCACTGCGTCGGTTCAACACGGAGCTCAAGTTGCGTTATGCGCATGCGCAACGTAAGATGGCTCAAGGTGGTAGATGGAAAAATTGCCCGGCCAGTAATCGGAAAAAACATAGCGTGGCGTATCAAGGCAAATATTAGCTTAGCTTTCTGTGTGAACCAACACATTTAAATACATGGTCAGCTATTTTTCTAAGCAGTTAGCGGAGCAAATCTTAGCTTAGCGTTCTTTGTGAATCGGCCTTTAGTCTTGGTCGTTGTGGCTATAGGGAAAAAATAAAACTTATAATGTTTATTGAAATGCAACATGTGAATTTTCAATATGTGCACTCATACATATTCTAAAGAATGGAATAAAATATCACACAAGAAAACACATGATTCGCCATTATGAACAAACTGTACACATGAGAACATGCATGACAAAAATTTGTCTACTTTAATTCCTTCCTATTCAATTCTATATTCTTGTATTTTTATATTTAAAAGCAGACAAGATATTAATTTAAATGGCATTTTTTTAAAGTCGGGTTACAAAGGCATTGCTCGGAAAATCGGACATGGGAAGGGCGGCGTGGTCTCAAAAAGTTTGGGAACCCTTGGTATATATGATTATGCTAGGAAAAAGGTCGTCCGGAAGGTTCTTCGTAAAAAAATTTGGCTAATTTTTTAATTTGCTTGATTATCAAAACGCAAAGGAAACCACTTTTTATCTGATGGTTTTAAAAATCTGGGGAATAAAAAAGTGGTATTGTTTTCATATTTGTGTTCCTTTGAGTGACCTTGTAATATATTCTTTTTTTAATATATATATATATATATATATATATTCGTACAAGTGTCTTGTGTTGAGCTTGAAACAAATATTTCCTTTTGTCTCTTTGTTTTAGTAACATTCAAAACAAAAAATCTAAGCTCAGTCTATAAGAGCGTCTGTCTACTTCACCTTGAGTCCAGGTTTGATTACCGGAAGGGTCAAATGGATTAGTTATTTGGCTCTTTAGTACTAAGCGGAAATTCAACATTATGGACTATTGGTGTTGTTATCGCCATGTTTCTCCTAATATTCCGCTAAGATAGGCTTATTATGCTTGACACGACTACTCTTAGTAGTATTTATTTGAATACAAATCTACCCACCTGTCATGCTTCAGTAACAAAATTGTTAGAGTGACCTTTTGTAAATGTCTATCCGTCTTCATTTATGTTTTTACATATTTTTAAAGGTCATTTTCATTTCGCATGACTATGGCTGCTACTCTGTAAAGCAGGGGGTCAGCATTCTTTTTAGGCCCCGATCACTTTAAAGACATATCAAAGGACCCGCAATCATCCATCGTTTCTTCATTCTATGTTTACATCTCTTTTTGTCCATAAATCTTTTATATAATCCTTAGTTTCGATATTTCCTCAAATTCCTGTGTCCCCACCTTTATATAATAAATAAAATGTCCATTTTCATACTAAACTATAACTACGATTTTATTATAACTTAAGTTACATTACCGATTATGACCGATTAAGGTAATGTTGGTCATACTAAAATATTTTATTAAAGTTCTCGATACATTTGTGGATTCAAAAGACTCAAAGATCGACTTTTAACCATGTTTAAAGTTTCCTTTCGTAATCGACTGAAAATGTCCGTGAGATCGACTGGTCCATCGCGACTGACCAGTTGCAGATCCCTGCTGTAAAGTATGGATAGAGTCCCGGGCCAAAGATTCACTAATGTGCGCCATTCTATTCAATGAAGCACCTTTACGCCCAATATGCACCTTATTTGCTACTGTCTTTATTCACTAAACAAGAAACAGACTGGTAACAATAACAACAGTGACGTAATCACAAACTTAAATCATTTGACAGATCTATGTGCAAAATTTACTTTAAAAGTCAAGATTACTTTTGATTCTCTACCAAAAACGACGTGATCTGTAAAGTAAACATTTTAAAAATGTATCTATAAAACTAAAATGTATATTTTTAGATGCTTACAAAACAACCAAATGTATCATGACATTATATAATATTTATATTTATTATTAATGCATAGCTTTCGTTAAAGTATTAAAATATTTTTTAAAAAACCTAGGCAAATAATATTAAGTGATACAACTTTTTTGGGTTCAGGGGAATATGTTAAATAAGATTAAACTTTGTTGGATCTAGATAAATATTCCAAAGTTGGTCGTTTTATTTGCTGTTTTATCACAATGAAATAAATAGATTGTTTATAGAGTATATGATATATTTATATATTTTCTTATTTATTTACGTCAGAATGTATATAGTTTAACGTCTTGAAACGTCTCTCTTTTTTACAGCTCAGATATTAAATGAAAACAAGTTTACTCAGAAAAAACAAACCATTTCATGGAATGGTGGCATACACAACTTTATTACTTTATTGAGATCCCATCATAGCAGAGGCCCATAGGGGTCGAGAGCGCAAAGTGACTGTACATAAGCTTGCGGGTGTATATACAGTATGCTTCCTCCATATATACTTAGACTCTGTCGAAGTCTACACTAGGCCGAATAAAAGTGGTCTACGACTCTATTTTCTTTCTTCCCCAGAAATTTTCCAGCTTCACTAAGATTACAAAAGCTGTATGAAAATGCCTTTTACTGTTATCAATATTATTGTTTCTAAGAGCGGCGAATCTACATATATAGATACATTTATTAGCCTATTATAAGTAATT
Source organism: Timema douglasi (assembly GCA_901482245.1). NCBI lineage: Eukaryota > Metazoa > Arthropoda > Insecta > Phasmatodea > Timematidae > Timema > Timema douglasi. Next base: position 47,881 of record CABEEJ010004736.1, on the reverse strand, counting down.
AATTATAACGCCATGTAAATATATTCACGATATGCCTAACTGTTTACCAATTATTAATCTTAATATCACCATGTTTCTAATCTAATTAGGTTTTTAAAATAAGGTATTCATTATTCAATTTTGAGACCAGTTATTGTTTGAAACTGTGATTTTTTTTATCTACCTTATTTTGCTATACTTATTGTCTGAGAGAATATTTATTTTATTCATATCTTATTCATATGAATAACATAACATAACGCATGTTAATAGTTGGGAATGAACAAAATATGCGTTAGTATTCTGAAATGAAAATACAAAAAACTTTCTTAGGGAAATCATCTCTGTTGCACCCGTCCAGGATTCGAATAAGCGTTATCGAGATAGATGTCAGGAAATATCTTTCGATTGAAAAAATCCTAGTTCGTTAAGTCTAGCAATAGATATACAGGCAAAAGTTGAGAATTCTCTTTATTATTGGTGACAATGTGGTTTGGAGAACTAATAGGCAGTATAAAATCACTAAAATTTTGATACTATAGTTTTTAGGAAAGCCGAAATAATGTTGTCTCAAAATTTAATAAACTCATTCTACACTATTGATATATTGTTTTTGATGTGCATTACCAGCTCATATATTGTTTTTAATTCAGGATAATTTAATGTTCCCTCTTAAAAATAAGATTATGTTTAGAAAAAATATATAAACTAAATTGACATTAAACAAAGTAACACGCCACTAAACTCCAAACCATTATTACAATAGATATAATTGGGTACTAGTACTATTCAGTATGAAAAACACCAATGTATTCATTATTTTAAACATCACTGGTTATTGACCCAGAAACTTTAGATATCTTAGATGCCCACTAAAACCAATTCCAGGATCACGATATATATCTACTCTTAACATTAAGTATACACTTTATCTACACTGAATGGTAGCAAGCTTACCTTCATGAGTTACACTATGGTGCAGCTTATAGTAAAGGGTCATACTGTAATCCTTCAAGTTAAAGACTGCTACCTTTAAATGTAGTTTAAATGTCAGCCAATCACTCAAATTGCGAGTGACGTCAACACTGTTATCAAGTACCTCTTTTGTTCGTTTGTGTGTTTATAGTGTACAAACTAATTTTGCAATATATTTCGAGGACACCAAAGCGTCCTGGCGTCTTCTTGTAGTTTATTTGGTATTTCCAATATTCCTTCCTTGTAAGTACTTAAAATATAATCATCCTTAATTTTGCGAGTTCCATTTTTATAAACACCTTTTTTTCAAACATGTCAAATGCATTGACTTTGTTTTGCTCGTTTGTTAACGTCACGTTACCTTACATTAAAAAAAACTCTGATTACGTTGTATCAACGTTTCATTACGCTAACGTTAAGTTGATCATGATCGGGTGGAGAAACCAGTACACTCCATTTATTCTGAAAGAAAACAGCCTTACCTGGACTCTATCTTATAATCTACACCATAATGGAATCAAGCAAGGGACGCTTGTCATCTTTCAGTGTAAACTGTGTGTACATTTTACAATTTCTTTCTTCCTTTATCCTTACAGCGCGCTGTTCTTTTTAAGGTTTGTTAATATAAAAAACGACACAAAGTCTGTCAAACTGGCATCTGGACGATAACTAAGTTGAGACCAGTGCATGTGACGTGATTTTTCCTCCCCGATTCCGACCGTTATTTCCTGTTTTTGTGTCCAGTTATTTTCTATTAGGGGACATTCACTGTGACCTTTCCCACCTATTTGTTCGCGGCATGCGGGAGTTGCGCCATTTGCAGGGCGATTGGGTGCCTAGCTCGTTTGGAGGGGTTATGGCTGCGTCGCTGTCGTTTAGCTCAACTCTACCAGACCTCGCTCGCCACTTGTGGCGGGGTCGTGCCGGTACGGCCACACGTTTTTTAATTTCATTAGCTGGGCCCGTTAGTTGCCATTGTTCATGTTTCATTTGCCGGTTGTAGTATTTGAATGTGTTCGTATATCGTGTATGTAACGTGGTATGTGTTTTGTTCAGTTTCTCTCGTCCTCGTGGTCGGGTCGGCACTGGCATAGACAGCTTTTTTCTTCTTTTTTTTTTTAGGGGAACTGAGTTTGAGACGNTATTTATAGTATACATTTACTAAAAAAAAAGTGTTTGCTTTGTTGTTCATGACGTAATGGACAAGTCAAACAAAAATCATTATTATTATTATTATTATTATTAGCACCACGTCTTACTACCCGTTCGGGTTATACGCACTTATGCTAATGTGAAATGGTAGAGTGATTGGGAGATGAAATGAAGGACCTACAGTTTAACGTGGAATCCGAACCACGATGGAGGCCTGGCATTCTCCACATTCACAAGATGTCTTGTCAGAGGTGAAGGAAGGGTTTAGTAATCAGATAAATCTATGCCGGGACCGAGGATTGAACCCCAGCCGCCAGCATAGAAGTCTGACACCTTACCCCTAGACCACCAGGTCACCTAATTTTGGATTTTACTTTCTCATATAGGGAAAGTTTTGAAATCTTGAAAATGTTCTACCTTGAAATTATAATGACTCTTGCCTACAATCCCATAAAAAGAGTTCTTACCATTTTTTTTGACCCCCATTATTATATGTATGTTGGTAGTTAGGCTTTTGATGGATTTTCGTTTCAAACTTTATAGTTAGATATGGTATCTAGATTCTATCCCTCAAATTAATGCTATTTTATTTTTTTTAAACTATTAAGGCATTTTTTTTTCATATTTATAGCTTAAAAGTGTTTAATTTGACTTTCAAAATAATAACTCTCGTGTTAGACTGGCCTAGTGAAGACGGGGAGATCGGGGTCTTAGAATCCTGGTTGGGCCTACTAGGGTGGTTTGTACCAAATCGTTTCCCACTCTACTTCCATGTAAATGTGGGTATATTATCTCTAAAATTATATCTTATTCATCCCTACGCAATAAGAGTAAATATAATATATGCGTATAATCTGAGCAGGTAATACGACAAGGTGTCGAATAAAACATGTAACCCGCTTCGGTGGCCACATGGTCTAACGTGCGACTCTCGCAGTAGACTATATTGCCGATGACAGGTAAATTGAGGTTCAAATTTCGATCGGGTCTACTGAGGTTTTTTCTAAAATCGTTTTCCGCTCTTCTTTCACGCAAATACGGGTACACTTAATATAAATATAATCTTCCTGATCCCTAAAATAAATTGTAATTAGTACATAAGCGAATAACCCGAACGAGTAGTAAGTAATACGGGGTGCTAAAAAACTTAAAATAATATTTGTTTTTCTGAGTTAAACTGATTTCTGAAATTTGTATTATAAGTTAAAATAAATTAAATGTGAAAGTATGTGCGATTGTGACATACAATTTATTTTTTAAAGTTATACGGTTACTAAAACTATGTTCATGTCCAACTGCCTTTGCATATATGTTTGTCACTTGTACAGTTAAAATCTATCTGCATCACTTGTCAAAGTGACTGAACATATTTGCTAATTAGATGAATATGGAACTGTTCTAAATATGTTTTCAACTGTTGGAAAAGTCCAAGGTTAAATGTTAGTAAACAATACTTAGCTATACCCTGATACTAATCTAAGAGTCTCGATTTTTACCTGCGCTGAGTGCTGAAAATATACTTTACTATCAATATTAAGGGCACTAAACGTGCACTTTCTGAACAAATTGATTATATTAGCACATGACTTACAAATTAGACTGATACCAAAACATAAACAATGCCCAGTCCTACGAATTAAAATTCACCAATTGTATATTGTTTTCACTTATTTTAATTAAAGAGATCGCTTATAAACTAGAACACCAATTGTAAAGTAGGTTTTTTTACTGTTGCCACTACTATCAGATATTATAATTCAGGAGACACTAAAGGGGAAGGAGGTGTTGTGGATAGTTGTTCTATTCTAGGTCCCATTTAGTTGGTAATTTGTGGGTTGATATAACATTGTAGAACAGATATATTGTGTTAATCACGCCGTGTACTAAGCTAAAATTCTCTGGTACGATTCCCGTGTCCAGATGTAATTTTTCAATCTAAATAATATAAGATTCATCTCAGGGAGTCGGACCGAAATTGTTATCGGCTCTGGTTCTTGTTCCTGTTCTCCAAACAAACACTTAAAAGGTTCCGGTTCTGGTTAGAGCACAATAAAGGTTTCGGTTCTTTTCATTTACTGATAATGTTCCGGTTCTTTATTATTATTTTTTAAACTTTTTATCACAGCATCTTTATATCCGTTCGGGCTACGGTAATATACTAATTTCGATAATGTTTTTTTTAATGAATGAGGAAGATTATATTTTTATATTTAGAGGAAGTGTAGTTGCATTTGCTTGGAAGGATAGCGGAAAAACACTTTGAAAATAATACCCCGGATCAAAAGTATTGTTAGATTTTAAATTATTATTAGCACCGCGTCTTACTACCCGTTCGGGTTATACGCACGAGATTTTTAAAAATGTACCTTAGTAACAATAGTGCATCCTTATAATTTGCATCTTTATTTGTTGCCGTCAATACCATAGTCAAAAACTTCCAAACTGGGTTCTCTTTAACGCGCCCCATCAATAATATTATTCAAACCACCTACTAATAACACCAAATAATCACCTCTACACTGTACACAAGGAACACATTCACTGAGCTACTTCCTAATTCAAACTTGAGTGAAAGAATTTTAAAGTTTGCATTTTACCACCCTTTATATCCCTTTTCGCTCTAATATAAGCTGTTCAATCAACCACCAATACTATCAATTTTCACTTCCAGGAAGTACTAGGTACAATAGGCTTAGACTGCTTTTCCAAAAGAGATGGTTTCTTAATTTCTGTATTTCAACTTATGAGGAATGGGGTATTATTTGCTGTCTATCAAAGCTAAATACATCTTAAACCTCTAGTTTAAACATTAAATTGAGTAATCAGTGAACAATGCTACAGTCATGACACTCCTCTGTAATTTAAACTCATTAGGATTGCTAAGGGCTCACTAATTCTTTTCTAATCACCTTAGAAAAGTGGTTTCAAACAAAGTAGTAAACTAAAATATATCAAGCCCTTTCAGAACTTACTGAGAAGGGAGAAAATACATTTCAAAATTAAATTAAGCTAATTTCTGTTATCAGTCCCAGTTTTTATTCCGGTCTCACTCCCTGATTCATATACGGCTATAACTATAATTAACGACTATAATAGCTCTGCTATTTGATCGACATGTGCTTTCGTACAGCTGCCATTGTACATTTGGCAGCATAAAGCCCTACCGAGGCGAAGGTGGTTGCGTTATCTGATAGATCTTATTTGATCACTCACATGTGGCTGACGACTTTCGCACGTCCATCATAGACTTTACCTTAAAATATGAGGGAATAATGACCCTGGGCAGGGGATGACTCCTGAATAGCTCAGTGGTAAGAGATTTGACGCACTAAGTTAAAGGTCCCAGGTTCGATTCCTGTATCCAGATATCAATTTCAATTTAAATAATATTATTTAGTTTTTGTTTTAATTAACTTCCCAATTTTATTTATTACTGAACGATTTTTTTGACTAATATCTTAATGTTTTAGGATATTAAACGCAAATTTAGAATTTGCCTAGTTCCTACTTTAGTTTTGAAGTGTTATTATTTTCTTGTAAAGTATCAATGCAAATAAATCGACACTGTGGGGCGGATTAAGGGTAGGCAGGAAAATACTGTGGTATGTTGTTTGTATCACTACTCCACAGTTTGTCGGCCCTTCCTG
>CABEEJ010004736.1:29828-41563 GCA_901482245.1 Timema douglasi | reverse complement strand
TTTTTTTTTTTTTTTTTAAATGTTTTTATCTTTCTTAACCCTCTGTGTCTACCTTCTCTTTAGAGTTGAAAACCGTATGTTTACCATCGTAAATATTCATTTCGTGAAGGTTTACTTAGCTTTTTGGACTTCAGCCATCTTTAAAATAAGATATATCATAACTAAAATAACGTATCAACTTAACTTTATTGTTATATGAAGTAACCCCCCACCCCCACCCCCCATTTGGTTTGGATAGTTTTATAAACATTTTAACGCGAACAAATATAGATATATTACTTCTTTTCAGGTTTGCCTCTGACGGAGAGATTGGGTCCTCAATCTCGTCCGGGGTGTACCCTGGTGGTGTCTTTATTCTAGATAGCCTCCCACTGTACACCCACATTAATTCGGGTATAGCTCCTCTAGAATTTGCCATAAATATCCCTAATTCACCAGTTGATAATATGTATATCTAAGATGGGAGAGGACATGTTGGTAAACATAAATTCTATAGAAGTTTATTTTATTGAAACCGCTTAATGTGATGATCTCAAGAAAATTGCAAGGATATAATTAAACAGATTACTTATCCAGTTTTCTTGTCAACGTCACATGAACAATTTAGTATCCATTGAAACTGAAGATTCTTTTGTTTATGGTATCTAGTTAATCTTTTCTAATATTGAGTTACATTACCTTTTATTAATCTCGTTCAAGTAGTAATAAGCACAAAGGGATGTTAACGGTGATTGAACGGAGCTTTACGCTGATTTTTTGTTGTTGTAGAAATGTACATTTTAAAGGGCCTTTATTCTTATCAGAATCCTACTATAAATTCATTTTATAGTAATATACCTTAGGTAAATGTATCTGAGACGAATCTACGGTCCCTTGGTTTGTATCGATTCCCAAACCACTCGTAAAACGTATTCAAGACACTAATGGTATGCAGACTAACCCATAATTTATGGCGTTGCCTTACAGTCCCTTGTAAAATGGGTAAGTCTAGACTACACTCCACACACTGCTCTTACCCCACCTTAACGTTTTAGAGCTTAGTAATTAAAGAAAAGATAGTCGACAACGATAACATGTCCAAAATTATAAATATGATGTTAGAAAACTTTCAAGCTTTCAGGTTAAGCCAGCCGTCTCGGTCAGCAAAAAAGTATAAATCACTCTCAGGCCACACGACTTAAAACACAATGGTCTCTGTCGTTTTATGAAACCATTTCTCTGTTCTGTCTAAGCTTATACTCCTTTTCACCCATCACCTACAAACACTCTTTGATATGTCACTAAGAAAGCGGGGAAAGAAAACTATGAAACTACGTATTATTACTACTTACTACGTATTTCAAGCTAAAGAGAAAATCTCTCTGCTAGTTTTCAAATACTTTAAAATTTTCAGTTGTGAACTTATCAAAAAAACACTTTACTTGTTAGAGGAAGGCTTAAATCTAGATCCCTTTTTTATCAGACTCATAGCTCCACAAATATGTTTAAAAAGTCGTTGAAAATAAACTAATGTCACATGTTCGCACATTTGTTTATATTAGTAAAACTCAAGCTATAGAGTTGGTAATAAAAAATAGCCCCGTTGGAATCTTACGATTTTATTTTGGCGTGAACCATATTTTGAAATAACGCATTGTATGATTAAATATCTCCTTAAAGGTGAACGTCTGCACGGCTTTTCCCGAGGTGAACCCCTTAGCAAAATACATCTTTGAATCCTGAGTGTAAAGATAATAAGAGGTGTGTTATTTTGTGAGCACACAGGTGGTCACGGCATGTGGTGATAATTTAGGTGTGGGAGGAGGGTGGATCGGAATTGGCAGTACCCATGCATGTGTATGAGGTGTAACAACACACATCACAACTACCATGTCGTGTCCCCGGAGAAATCTACTCGCTCGCAAGAAGATATGGTGGTCGTAAGGTATGTCTGGATGCTTGAGACGAATGGAAGGGGAGAGGAGGGATTAATGTCGGGCTCCATCCGTCACAGGAGATGACACCAGCCTTCACTTCATTGGAAGTTGGCAGCCCGTGAAATGGGGAGACAGGCGAGGCGCGCCTTCTTCTCCCCCAAATATTCACCCATTTCTTGCAGTGTCACGAGAGTTTCATGATACTTCTTTTTTTTGTGTCTGCCCGAATTTTCTTTCATTCTTTCTTATTTTCGTGTTTTCTGATCCGCAATAGTGTCTGCAGGTCGCGAAAAAACATGAAAAAAAACAGTAATGTTTTCAAGAAAAATATGTCAAAAAGTTATACATTTTGAATGTGTGTTTTCCTGAAATATTAAAAGTAGGTGATATATATATGATAATGTGGGAATACTGACGTTTGTTACTATTTATTCTTTTAGGTTTTCATCCATATTTTCAAAATGTTATTCAACTTTTTATGAAGTTTAATGATTAGGAATTATTTTCAATTTATTTTCACCGCGTATTAGTACCCGGATAGTCTATACGCTTATATTAATTATGATAGGGGGATATGGACGACAAAGGTAACATTTTAGAATAAATATGACCAAATTTGCTTGTAGGGAAAATGGAACATCATTTAATAAAAAACAATCCTCGGGACAACTGGCCGGGATTCTAACCCTAAACTTCCTGTTACCAGCAAACTAGAATAAATAAGCTTTATAATATTGGTCGTGTTATTATTACCTATATTACTAGCATACATTCCCAGCGTTTCTTGGAATGGCATCGCTTTTACATTTTTTTTTCTTCGGTGTTTGTTTAATCTAGTAAAGGATTTGGGAAGATATAAGTAAAAAAGGGACTACTCTCTATGACAGCCCACATAAAGTTGGTCATGTGAGAGTCAAGAATAATAGTTTATTTCAAAACTACCTGTTCGTTTTTTTAAATGTGAAAATTTATAGTAAAAAAAGTCTTACAGATCCCATGGGGAATTTTTCCTTAAAAAATAGGTCCCACCATCAATGTTTTAGGTACTATAATATGCACATATTTAAAATTTGTTTCGAGGTACGTACTCAATAAAAACTTTCTATTGATAAACCTTTACTTTGGTGCTCCTTAAAATAATAAACATTTGACTAAATTTTCGAGAGTACTTGAAGGTATAAAAATTTTGACAGACTAAAAAAGTTTTTCATAATGTAAATTCTGAAATAGATTATTTAAAAATAATAAAATTAGAGTATATTTTTGAACCACTTTTAACACTATTACCATCCCAAAAAAGATATTTCATCTCTTAGAGTTATATAAATACCCTTATTTTAAAAATCTGTTTTTATGTTTGAGTTTAAACTTTAAATAGCCTAATTTTACCTCTTATAGGCTTATGTATTCCGAGGGTTTGATTATAACTTTTCAAACCCCTAAACTACATTTAATTATAATTGGCTGAATTTAACTTATTTTGGTCCCCTTTAAATTCTTAAAGTAGCCATTTGAATCCGGATTAAGACTATTTCTACCACCGAGAAATTGTGTAAAAAGTATTCACGATTATAATTAATTATTTATGGTCTAACTTTATTTGGAGTAAAAGAGTGTTAAATTTAAATTGAAGTATTTTTTTGTTTATGTTCACCAAGAAATAAAATTAAACTAGAAAAAGTGAGAAATTGAAGACGTCAAGATAAATTTCCCTGGGGAGGCTTACGAAGTTGTTTAATTTCAGTGTTAACAGTGCGAGTGTGTGTGGGGGGAGGGGGGGGGGATGTTTTATTTTATTTTAATGGAACAATAATAATAGTTTGTTTCATTTACAGGGTATGCTGTGCAAATGTTATCTCATTTCTCTCATGGTTGCATTCACTAATGTTTGCGAGCGTTTATTTAAAATACCTGCGTGTTTCATTGCCTACGAGAGGATATGTAGGGGGAGGTGGGTCGAAATACAACACCCTGGGGTGAAATAGCTTTAAAAACTCTTGTTTGCTTGGTGGCAGGAAGTTGAGGGGCAGTAGTTTTCAATTTCCGCGGTTGATGAGGGGGCCTGCAACTGTTTCTCTCTACCTCGCAGGAAACAGACAGTCCCGTCATTTAATCTGCTTGAATGCACTTATATTCGAATAAGCTACAGCTAGCTGCATCTCTTAAATTGGGGATGTAGGAAACGCTAGTTAAGGGCAGTGTCTTTGCAGTTTTTATAACAAAACTTTTTTTTTGCCGATATAAATAAAATATTGCCCCAATAGAAACATATAGTTTGATTTTCTTCACATAATGACATCAACATTTGTTGAATATCTGTCTTGAGGATAGCGACATTAGATGTGGAACCTTTTAAATGAAAAAAAAAGTTGTCATTAAATTCCATTACATCCTTGACAGATATTCAACAACTTTTGAAGAATATTAAGTTTTATGTTTCTACTGGAAATATTTTTTATTTATTTTGGCCAAAAAAGTTTTGCAGTAAAAAGTTAAAAGGCACTGTCCTTAACTCGCGTCCCTTACAGGCTACATCCCCACATCAAGGGTGCTTCATAACAAAGCAGTGAGACGCGTTGCATACGTTTAGAAATCCCGCGTTATTTAAGAAGGTATATGTTTTAATGTAGTTTTAAACAAATATAGGCAACTCTTATCAGCAGGTTTATGACCATTTAAAAAATTACAATATTGAGTTAAAAAATAAGAAAAATTCAACCACACCTTACTCGAAAATGTGTGCTCTTAAGATTAAAGCAAAAGGTTAGAAATCTAAATCTGGCAAGTAAAAATAGGGTAACAAAATAAAATTAGCTAATGTGTGATTGTTTTAAAAGGTTCTATGCAAGCTATAATCATTTTTTAAACACTTTAAACGAGCTTCAAATGGTCAGAACATTTTCCTACATTTTGGTAAAGATAATATTAAAAATATCAAACCACTTCATAAATTATCAGAGATATCCAAACCTCTGCAACGCTTTTCAATGCTCTCCCATGAGCAGCACACTTAGAGTGGGACGGTAGGTTTTGTGATTTAACTTTGCAGTTTCTATAGCCATTTTTTTTCCACAAAAATAAAGTAAATGTTTTCCAGTATAAACATAGAACTTAATTTTCTCCATCACATTGATCTCAACAGTTCTTCAATATCTGTCGAGGGTGTCCTAGAATTTGACTTTAACTTTTTTTTATGCACTTAAAATGTTTCTCATCAAATGCTAATATGCTCATAATATATAGTTAACAACTGTTAAGATTACTATGTGTAGAAAACTAAACTAAACCTTTGAAGAACTATTGAAGAAATAAGTATTTATATTAATTGATTTTAAAACCAAAATCATTGTATATTCTATAATTTGTCGCTAGTAACATCTCTTATTTTAATGAATATGTTTATTTCATTATCTTTACTTTAGAATCTCGTTGACATATATATTTTTTCAATATCTAATTTTTATATTCCATATATAAGCCAAGATCTGTTGAACTTTCTTATCACAACATTGTAACTGCCTCAATTGACTTACTTTTATTTTATTTTTAGTGACTTCTGGCTGACCATATGCCATCTTATAACAATATTCTTCATTCAGGTTTTACTCGTGTGTTTTTGTATATATAATTGATTTCTTTAAATTAATAAACCTTCTTAATTCCTAACATATTAGTGTAATTAGGACACAAGTACATAATACTCCGAATAGGTATTAAGACGCGCTGTTTAAAAAAAGTTTTAGTGATAAAAGGCTTGTTCCTATTCATCTAAAGATTTAATTATATATTTTTGCGAATCCATACCAAACTTTTAACCTACAGATATCCATCGGAAATCATTGCTTAGTGGATTTTTTCACAAAGAACATAATGTGGTATACAAACTTTATAAAATAATGATGCTTTTCTTCTGAATCTGAACTAGAAAGGTAATATATAACATTTATTTAAATTTGTGTTTAAAACAAATCATTTTACTATGGAAAAAAATTACGTAGTTGACACTTTCTGAACCACTCATTAGAGTATTTCAATTAAATATACCGCTCTCATCATCTAATTTGTGCAACACCGCTTTTGAGCGAGGGAACGCATCCTACATCTTCATCATTGTAAAAATTGCTGATAGACATTCTACTGCCGTCAGTGGGTTTGGAAGCGCGTGCCCTCTTTAGCATGACCCGCGGCGTCGGACTCTGTGTACGGAGGTTGTGGTGGCCATGGCAACAGAGCGCGCATTAATAATTCATTGGCGTGAGCTCCCGTCCCTGCTGCCTTCTTGGCAGCGTTGCCGCGTCACATTTCGACACTCCTGCCATCTTTAATCATCTTCATTTTAAATAACGTTTTACTTTTATTAGTATAGATATTTGATACATTATCTTTATTTTGATTTCAGAGTTTAAAAAAATAGTACTTTTTTAACCAATCTTAGCGTGGTCTTGTTTTAACTTGACCGTTTACCATCTTGTTGGTTTGTCCAAATGGTTTTTCCGCAATAACTTTCAAATGCGTCCTTAAATTCTAACATTATTTGGCAGCGACAATTTTAAAATCTAGGCCGAACAATATGGTGCATGTTTTTTCGATCTGATTATTCGTTTCAAGGTTGCATTTACAAACAATCTATGTGTCTTTTCCACTGTAATTGCCAAATGCGTTGTCCAGCTTTATAAAAATTTGATATATATATTATTTGAACCTAGGCCGAACAATGTATGTCCACGTCGTTCAACCTGAAAGATATCAGTCTCACTTTGATGGATTATACTATTGCCCTCTCGTATTATATATACAATAGCGGAACAAGGCCGTAGCCAACCAATAATTTCAGGGTGGAGATTGGTGTGCCCATTCCTCGAATGCCGTAGGCTAGAAAAATTTCTAAGTTGTTAACAGCTATAGAAGCTCTCTGAAGTTTTTTGTATGGCAACATAACAACATTACTGCTGAAAGCAAGGAAAAATTCTAAATATTAGGCACCTCTAAAAGTGCTCTCTGGAGTGCTTTTTATAATATCATAACATCTAACTGCTGAAGGAAAAAAAAAATTATAAATATTAAACACCTGTAGAAGCACTCTGACATGTTTTTTGTGGTAACACAACTCCTTAAGTTGTATTTGTACCCTAATTTCGATAGTGTTTGAACCATAAATAAAGTCATATATTTTGTTCATAAGATTTCGGGTGGGGGAGGGGTTAACCCCTCCCCCCTTCCCCCTCAACTACGGCCTTGTGATGGAACCAGGCAATGGTAAGCTTGCCAACTTTTTGGGTAAACGAAGAGTACATAGTTTTCCAATATTGTCATCCGTTTCAAAATAGTGGCCTCTCAAATGTTTTTCACTTAATATATAATTTCAAATTATTTTAACTTATTATAATTATAAGCAATCCATCGAGTTCCTAAGGCTTCTTTTGTAAATATGTGCATACATTACGATAATTACGTCAATTTACGACTATTTTCTATGAATGAATTTTGAATGAAGCGTTCATTAATTTTCAGCCTAACTTAATCACCCGGAGAAAATATCACTTTCAAATCAGAGGGGAAATGATAGGATGTATTTCAACTTGGAAAAATTATAAGACTGCAGTAACGATAAAAACATAAAGAGAGTGAGGTCTACTGTTCACTGAACTACTAGTTACTAAGTTCATTTTTTAAATTTATCTTTCTAGTTCTTTGTATGTTGCGGCTAGTCCGAATGGTCAGTGAAAAGAGTAACTCTAAAACACGTCACTCTAGTCTAGCTGATATGAACCACGTGGTTGAATGTGTATCACCTAAAACACCGATTTATTGTCAGATAATTTTAATTTCTTTGGCCCATTTCACGGGCTCTCTTTCACTCTTCTGATCCCTTCCCCCTTATTCATATTTTATAGAGGATGCGCCTCTATATTGAGTCAAACGCTACGAGCAAGGCAACAATATTTTGAATTGTGAAGCTGTGTTATTACTGATGAAAAGAACGAGGTCATCGACCAAAATATAAACAAGGTTTGTGTACGAAAGTAACATTCTAGTTTCTAGATTATTATATGTCAGATCAAACACTCCCTTGTTATCAGATTTAAATACAAACATTAAAGTAGTTTTCGAAAAATTTGATATTTTTAAATACCACTCATCAGTAAACTATTCTTAATTTAAGGGTTAAGGTGAAAATAAAAACAAATCCTGATGTATAACATTAGCTATAATATATAATAACTAATAATATAATAACTATTTAACATTTAATTATTAAGTTTGAACCAACTCCATCAAACCATTTTGGATCCAGGCCCAGAGATATACAGAAGGAAGACAGATAGAATTGTAAAATCATTTTTGGTGATCACTTTTACAACAGGTAACTGTACTTTAAATTTATATGAGAACGTAAAGAGTCCAACTTATAACATTTAGTTTACTATTTGTGATTCATCAATGCCTAAATAGATATTTAGAAATTATTCGTATCTGTTAAACTTACACATCCATCTAGCTTACGTTCATTTAAAAAAATAATTACCCAAAACATTAAGTTTTCTCATATGTATAGCTATTTTCAAGTTACTTTTAATTTGTCTCAAAACAGAATTTTTCGAGATGTCGTGATCTAGCACTAAGGCACAGATAAGATATGTTTGTATGTGCACTAGGGCCAAGATTCGCCTATACCTCTGCAATGTGCCTTGCAAGGTGCGTCCCAAATTATTCAACTAGATAACGAGCTATATCGTCGGAAAAATAAATACTTTCTTCGTTGTTTGCATAACACTAACCTAAGGTGGGATTTAACTCAAAGAAGATGTTTAGAGTTACAAAGTAAAGTATTAATTTGTAATAAAATATGTAACACAGCTATTGTTTCGTATTTTATTTCTCTCGACACCTTGGAGAAAGAAATATTGTCATCGTCAAAAAAAAAAAGTAACTCGAGATTTTGAGGTATGTTGACGTTTCATGAAACCGAAAAAGTGGTTTACGCGATGTTATCTGTCTGTCTGTCTGTTTCTCGGTCTGGAGCCGAAACCATTTTACCGATCGGGCTAAAACTTCATAAGTTCCTCTGAGGAATTTTTGAAATTAGATATCTAACGCTAAAAATTAAAGGTAGTTTTCTGAAGATCAAAAAGAGATCAAATCGATTTGATCAATAATCAACTTTAACGATTTTGATTAAATTCTGTATCAAGGCGTTACAGACGGAATGACAATCCTCATTTTCCCGTGAAAATGACTTTGAGGAATGAAAATTTCCAAACTTATCATATCCTCGCAGTTATTTGATATACGAAAAAACTAGCATTGTAAAATTGTAACACTTTTAAAAATACACATTTTAACTGAAATATATGTTTTATAAAAACAAATTGTTTCTGACCAATAAACAAATGAAAAATGGTGGAGGTCTTTGAAAATAAAATTGTCTGTTAACTCATGTGTGCTCTTTGGTGGAATGTTTCTGCAACAATATATATTATTTCGTTTCACAACTCTGACAAGTTTTTTAGTAAATGTCTCTATTTTAAGCTAAAAGAGAGATAAAGTCTTTGCGGTTCACCGTACCAATTATTTTTAATTTGGTCTTGGTAGAGAAATAATCTCTCTTACTTTGTTAGAAGGTGAAGTAACACTCCTCCTACCCTGCCATTACTCTCCACCCCTATATTCGTTTCCTCTCAGAAATCAACTCACGATTCCCCTCAACTGTAATTATTGCTTTTTGAAAGTCAAGCATGAATAGCCCTTTAAGACACGCGAACCAAGAGAAACTAAGCAAATTAAGTTAAAAGCTTTTTTTTTAGTGTTTACTTAAGTATTTATTTTATTTCCCTTTAACCGTGCCTTCCTGACTTCCATCCGCTAAATTTAATGTGCGCGATTCAGAAAACTCGTTTTAGAACCACCCTAAAGAAAACCAGGAGGGAAGACGGGTTTCCCATGAAAAACACCGAAATTTGTAAAGTTTTGAATTTGTGTATTGAACTGAAAAGATTTTAAGGGAAGGAGAGGTAATTGGGGTGCAATTTTCAGTGATTGGGGTGCACCGTAAGTCAGGAGGAAAATTTACATTATGATTTTTTTTTCTCTGTGACATTTAATGTCATGGTTGACCAATATATAAATTATGGTGAAGCTTCTATTTATAAATAAGTGGACATAGAATCGAATTACATTTTCAATGAGTTTGGAAGCTGACTAATAATTCATTAACAAAACTTATTGACTTATGTTATTTTGAGCATTAAATTTGTGCTACAGTCTTGAGTTGTATTTTCAATACTTTGCTGATTCATTTTTTTCCCCTGGTTTTGTTGGGGCTTTTATTTTATTTCATTCTAACTCTATTCATTTGAACGTCATTAACTTTTCATACAGTTTGTCAGGTATAGTGCTTATTGATTTTATCCATCCATTGCCTTTAATACTATATACAATATTATAAATCTTGTGGGCTTGATTTTTTGGGGCAATATTAATAAAAATCTTAAATTTTAGACCTCATTTTGAAATATTAATATTGCCCCCTCTATCCAGCAGTATAGGTTTTTGTATAGATTTTTTACACAGTGCAAACAAACCTGTTTTACACTACTTCATCATACCTGACTGGGCAAATAAATGTATAAATAGATCGATATATATATTGAAACAACTATTTATAGACAAAAGCAATTTAATTTAAAAGATATAATGCCACTGCAAACTTTACAAACACACCATGGTCTTAATTGTATGAATGCTCAGAGGACATCATAACCAACTCATATGTCAACTAATGATGAATCATTTAAAAAAATCACTAGACACATGTGGTTTTTTTACTCTTTCCAAAGTGTCTAGACCAGGAGACAAAAACTCAAATACCTACAATGTGAATCGGATCCGGTTTGGGAAAAATCAACTGACAAAAATAAAGCCAAACCTTTTTTTTTTTTGCTTTTACTGAATTTTGGTGTAAACACGTAACATAATACAAATATATATGATAGTAGCGTTCATATCTTTACATCTTATTTTTAAATTTTGGCTACTAATTAAATTTAAATATTTTTTTTAACACTGTGTTGGTCAAACAAAGCATATTTGTGGGTCATCAGTTTGAGACCCCTGGTCTAGACTTTAGACCAGAGTTTACATGCATCCTTTATTTCCCTACCAAGCCCAAATTTGACATTATCGTGACCTTGTAATTGTTCAAATTGTTTTTAATGCATTATTAAAAGTATTTTTATCCTAGTTACATCATTTATTCAAGAAACTATTATTTTCCTTTCTAATTTGACCAGTCTGAGAAACTTTGCTTTCGTCTCCCAACACAATCCTCAATTAATTTGATTTATTGCCACGTCAAGATAAGACCGACCTTTTATTGAGGAAATTAGAAGTTGCAAAGTCAAATAAAATTACGAAAGCTATTTTACTTAGCAGTCAAAGTCTAATTTAGTCCATATTAAAAGTTAGACTAAAAATGTAACTTGGAAAATAACTATTGTAAAGCAAGGTCTTGTTGGGTATAATGAGTGTTGTAAGCTTTTGTAAAACTTTTCTTTGGCCACTCTCGTAATATAACTAAGTGTTACTATTAATTTAATACTAGTAACATTATTATTTTTATCATAAATTAAATTATAAAAGAATTGTCATTTTACAAAAACCATCACAATTTCACTGAAAAATATAACGAAATCTTGTTTAAATAGTAATTGAAAATACTGTACTAATATTTTCATTCGAACTTAAATCACAGATGAATAACATAAAACTTTGATTTAAATCTTACCAAGATTCACTTATTACAAAAAAAAAAAAAAAAAA
>CABEEJ010004736.1:15434-27283 GCA_901482245.1 Timema douglasi | reverse complement strand
AAAAAAAAAAAAAAAATACTACAAGAAATTTACATTTATAAAAATATGATATCAAATAGTCTTTACGCGCACAGAGTTATTGATATTTTATAGAAAAATGTAATAACCAACTCAGCACAAAACCAACAAAAAAAAACGCATTTATTAACAAATCCAATAAAACTACAGCTGCTGTATTATTTTATTCTTATACCTTAAATACTGTACAAATAAATCTATTATCAAGATTTTATGACAATTATAAGGAAAATTAAATACCTACAATATTTTTCCATTTAATATAAATACTACCAAAATAAATCATTTTGTTTGTAATTCGAGATTTGTATACACAATACTTTTTTAATACAAAAAAGTATGTATAAATTAATTACAAGTAAACGAACACATTCTACATTTAAGTATATAACACAAAAATCTTGGTTCGCTATGCACCTTTTGCATTTTTACAAATTTTTACAATTTTATTTTCATTAAAATATATTCTTGCACCTTTTTGCCCCTCTTACATTTTTTGCCATTTTTACTTCTTTTACCTATTTATCGCTTTTCAACATTCTTCCATTTTTACCTTTTACATTTTTTTATTCTTCGCCCATTTTTCCTTTTTGCATCACTTTACGGGTCTTAGCTCTTTTTGACATTTTTAACCCTCTTTAACAATTTTATTTTTTATTTTTATTAAATTAACAAAAAAAAATATGTTCTCTTTTTATCCTTTTTACTTACCCATTTTACCATTTTTTGCTATTATTACACCGGCTTACACCTTTTCAACACCTTTATCTATTTTTACCCTTAAAATATTTATCCCGGGTGAAGCCGATTACTTCACGCTAAACAGTACGAATAAGATATAATGCGTTTGAAGTGGCCTTTGAGTGTACCAAGCTAATTTTGGTAAAGATAATATACATTAAGCAAACTTAAATTGTTTTACAATAACGAGTAAACAGTTATTGTTTTCAATTTTATCAATGTGGAGCGCAAAAAAAAAAAGTTTGAATTTTGTAACGTTTCTTTCAACCATAATCCTATCATATACTAAGTTTTAAAAGGCTCTTTCTATAGTGATCCGACCATAGTTAAGTGCGACGAGGTAAATATAAATAGTTTAACTATTTGGATATTTAATATTAGCCCAACTTTGTGTTCTCCAGATCAATGGTATTCAACCTTGTGTATGCGTACCCCTGGGAGCACGTGAAATAAAATATATATATACATTTCTCAATTAAAATTTATTATTTAATACATTATTTTGGATGTAATTAAGATATGTATTTTATATATACGAATATAATGCATTATTCTCCAACAACTTTGGGGGCACAAAGTTGAACATATATATCTGGAGGTACGCGAACAAAAATAAAATAAAATGAATACTGCTGCTCTATACCGAACGGGGTTGCAATCACTCCTCAGACCATTGGGTAGTTTCGAGGGTAAGGGGGAGGTGAACTCGCAAGTCTGAGATTGTTCTCGTGTTTATCAATGCGGCTGATTGATCTCCACGGGGTTTCTTCACTTAAAAACAATGACTGTTGGCCTTAGAAGTTGGCGTTCCTTCTCCGAACTTTGTTTTGTTGGTCGGCTTGTTTTGGAAGTTTACTGATGACTTGTCTGAACACACCATCTCTCTCTCTCACATACACACACACACACACACGCACTGAGGCTCGGCTAAACACGACGACGCTATCGTTTTTGTGCCGGAATATTCTAACAACTACAGGTATCTAGACAGACGAGACTGAAGGAGGAGAGGATATTTTAAAGAAATGAAGGAGCACTCGTAAGGATGAAGCATAGAATATTACATATGTAAATACACACAAAATGAAATAATAATCCTCGATGCGTTCGGTAGTGAATCATAGCATACTAAAATATCCCTTAAGGCTTAGGGCCAGTCTCATAGTCAAATTTAGTACGCCTCAAGTGCGGCGCTACTCTAAGTACATGACGACACCTACCTAAACCAGAATGGAATGGGCCAGTTTCTTATGCGAGAACGGCCCATTCCATTAGAGTTTAGGTAGGTGTCGTCATGAACTTAGAGTAGCGCCGCACTTGAGGCGTACTAAATTTGACTATGAGACTGGCCCTAAGAGTACAATTTTATTAAGAGGAACCCTATCTTACAACCTAAGGTGGGAGTGTAGGAAACATGAGTTAAGGACAGTGTGTTTGCAGTATTTAAATATATATAAAAACAATTTTTTTTTAAGAAATGAAATATTGCTTCTGTAAAAACAAAGTTTAATTTTCCTCACGTGGTAATATTAACAAATCTTGAATATCTACCTTTGCGGCATTAGATGACAAACTTTTTAAATGAAGAGAAAAAGTTATCATTAAGTTCAAGGACATTCTTGACAGATATTTAAGAACTGTTGATACACTACGATGTGAAAAAAATTAAACTCTGTTTTTGCTGGGGAATTATTTGATTTATTTTGACCCGAAAAAAGTTTTTGTACAAAAACTGCAAAAATATTGCCCTTAACTTATGTTCTCTATACTCCCACCTGAACAAGCTGTTAGATTTACTTTCACGTATTCATACGTCAAATCGTGTGATACGCAGCAGTCACTTTTGTTAGGGCCTATATAATGTCGTATATCAAATAATTAATAATAAGTAAAATGTAATCAGTGTTTGCCGCAAAAATACATTATATTATGTATTTATTGTTCCAAAGTTTCTTCCAACCAGATACCTACTTTCTAATAGTTTGACTGAGATTTTTACAATTTAAAAAAATATGGTTTCCCCTGCTATTTTCCCACTCTCTCTCCACGCTATTACAGCTTTATTCCCTATACTTTCACGACACAAAACTTTGAGAAGTTCTTAAAGGTTTTTGGTTTGGTGGGGGGAGGGGGGGGGAGGCTAAGGGGAGAACACTTGTATTCAGGATATATACTTGCGTCCTTTATCATCTGTGTTTCTATTTAGGAATAGAAAACACTAGCTCATACCTTAGCACCGCGCATCAAAAATAAAAGTAAATAAAATAAAGAGTTTATCCTTTTATTGAGCTATTATTTAAATTTTACGCCCTTGAGCTTGGGTGTTATATTAATATTTTGGTAAGAAGAAGCTTTAAAAAAATACAAATATTCTTTTTTTTTATCAACAATGACAATATTTTACAATATTATTAGGGCTATTTTATATTATTTATTTATGTGAGGTATTTAACGTGCACTTTCTGACACCACTGATTATATCAGAACACGATAATTTCTATGAGCGAGAGCAAAAGTACCTACCAATTTTGCCGTGAAAGGTATTTTCACATACCTTCCAGGGTTCTTTTACAATCCACAATTGGCATGGGACCGACGAATATACTTCCCCCCCAATGGAAGTTGTGCTACGGATTTTTATCGCTCAAGAAAAATCCGTACACCCCTGCTGGGTTTGATCCCACGAAGGCTATTGTATAGGTTTGGTAGTGATAAAATACAGGTGTGCATGTAAGATCCACTTTAGTGGTGGACAGGAGACACAAAAACAATGAAAAAGTGAATATAAAATGTGTCCCATTTGACTTTCAAGCTATATTAATGTTTGTATCCAGTAATGTGGAGCTGCTTAATTCAAAATGGCCACTTTGGCCTGAATGCAAGCCTGCAGTCGTCGTGTCGTAGAATGACGCAAGTTTTCAAAAATACCAGGTGTTTGTCGGAATATACCTAGTTAGAAAGTTGAGAAATATAGAGTATGGTATACAATCAGTTTAGTGGAATCACTTGGCTGTAACTAGGAAATAATGTCAAATGGGCCAAATGTTAATATGAACATTTTTCATTGTTTGTGTGTCTCCTTGCCAACTCTTGAAGGGGTTTCACATGTCACAGTACACCCTGTATATCAGAAATAACAGCTTAAGACCATATGACTTGACGTATGTCAGATAATGTATTAAAATTGGAGTGTAGGCAAAACTAACTTGATAAGTCCTGTGCCTTGTCCAGAAAGTAAATGATAACTAATTTATGACTAGTATTATATTGTTTATCTGATTTGTTAATGCTTATGATCCAGTGCTAATACTATCAGTGACATAAGGTTTATCTCTTGGTAAAAAAAAGACGGTCAAGCTTGTTTTTAATAATCTTTAACTTAACTTTAATAAAAATCCTTTTGTGAAAAAAAAAAGGTTGCTGCTGAAGCTAGTCAGCCGTCTTTATTGTCTTGGTGCTACGATATTCCCCTAGGAATGTAAATCCAGTGAGAGCGACTCGATGAGCTGGCAACTGTTTCACACTTTTGCGATGATCCTTGGAAACGAAGACTGTTTCATGACAGAGTGGTGCACTCGTCGCCTCGTGATGAGCGCTAACGAGCCGAACTAGTGTCGTGACGTCATAGATGCCCGCCTTGTGAGGGCGTCACAAAGTGGAACAAAATTTGCATGTCTCTGCTTCTTGGTGTGTAACTTAGACCTATATCGTTATTACATTACTGTTCATTGGCCTTAAAAATACCTTTTTACACCAGCACAGTTAGGTGAGTGGCTAGGCCTGCTTTTAACTCGACCAGGTCGCAGTTAAATCGTCCTAGAATGGATTGCTACACCTCCGGGTAGGCGATTGATGATTCCGTTGTTTTATTATTATTATCACCGCGTCTTAATACCTTTTCAAGTTATAGGCATATGTACTAATTATGCTAGTAATCTAGGGATGAATAATGTTGAATTTAAAGAAAGTATACCCAAATTAGCTTGGAGGGAGAGTATAAAACTATTTTGGTCAAAACGTATTCAGAATACCCGACCGCGATTCGAACCCCGATCTCCCTGTCATCTGCTGGCTAGTCTAACACGACAGTCACGCCTTAGACCATGCGACTACCGAAGCAGGTATTTCTGTTAATGAATTGCTTATTTGTTATAGGTTAAACCATCGTTATCACTTGTTGGATATAACTATCCAGTTATTCAGCCGCCGCTCTTGTTTTTGTAGCTCACGTTTGGAATATAATGGGGGGGAGTTAAAAGATAATTTAAAAAAAATTCACAAATGGAATATTTAAAAAAAAATAGGCTATGAAAATATTTTAGCTATGCATCAACTATTAAACAAATATATTTTAGATATCTAGAGGAGCTATCAAACTTATAGGCCCCCTACTCTCCGGAAGCTAATAATAATAATAATAATAATAATAATAATAATAATAATAATAATAATAATGATGATAATATTTCTTAATGCCGTTGAATTTACCCGTTATGATGTTTGAATTTGTATTATTATTATTATTGTTGTTGTTGTTGTTGTTATTGTTACAATGCTAGAGTAATATCGTAACCTTACGTCACTTAATGAAAATTGAACCAAAGTTGTAAAATAAAGCTTTTCATCCCATTGACCCGCCTCGGCGGCGTAGTTAGTTGACGCGCACGTTTAGGGTTAAGCTAGACTGCCGAGGTTGGGGAGATTTAGGTTCGAATCTCGCTAGGGTGATCTGAGGGGTTTTTCCTAAATGGTTTTTCACTCTCCCTTCACGTGAATGCGGGCTCACTTCCTTTACATTCAACCTTCCCAATTTCTAACCCATTAGAGTAATTAGTACTTAAGCATATAACCCGAACAGGTAGTAAGACGCGGTGCTAAGTAGGCTATTCATCCCATTGGCTACTATTTATATTTCTTCTTGAGTTACTGTTTGTCATCTTCTAAATTATAGGTCACAACTTAAGCAACGTGTAAGAGTCTCTGCTTGGAACAACCTTGAATTATTATAATCTCTAATGGGTGGTAAGACGTGGCTCACAATATAAACAAAATTGCTCCCTATTAGCTTTCAATTTAAAAGCGCGTTTTTTTTTTAGGATGATCACCTTAGAAGAGCATATACATGTGTGTGTGACGTTTTGTGATCCTCGTCTATAATTCGATAGTTATAACGTTATTGAATTAATCGGTCCGCGTCGGGCGTCGATTAAAAAGATTCTCGTCGGCGATGTCTCCGATTGAAGTAATACCTTTTAATCAGCTGATAATTGCACCGTGATCGAGCACTTATTAAAGCGGTACGGTATTTCGGTATTGTGAGATAATCGGTATTATAGCCCCGTGATCGAGCGCCAATTATTACGATACGGAATTATTATGTGATATCTTAATTGAATAAATAACACCTTTAATGTTGCACACGATTTATTAAAGTGGTTTTATCTTCGGCACTAAAGATATAAGTTTATATGATAAAACTTAGTTGAACTACAGATTTCAGTTAGTGGCCCTGTGAATTACTGCTACTGCTATATTATGCTACCGGCACTGTTAATTTTTATTGGCACTTTCTATGTGTTCATATGCACAAGCAGCTTATATATATGATCTACCCCTTACCCCTTGGACCTCATGTGACCAGTGTCAGAACCAACTAATCGAAAGCGTCCTGGCGACAGGTGTTATGAAGGCTAGCTTCCTATCGGGTAGAGGGAGCTAGCGTTACTTGCTTTTTTGGTAAATACTGCGGAGTTGACTTTTGAAAGAAAAAATTGTTCAATCCTTTGACGCTATTTATGAAAAGCGCGTGATTATCCATGGATGAAATATTGAAAGGATATTTTACATACAATACTTTAAAGAAAAATTTACTTCATCCATGACTTTTTGAATATATGAGAGGGGTCCAAATCAGTATCGTTACACAGTATACAACTTTAGGTATCGAATAATACTCTACAACAGGCATGTCAAACCGGCAGCCCACTCTGCTCGTGGACCTGATAATCAACCATTCATTATGTGTTATATTAGAGTCTTTTTTTGCATAAATTACGAAATTCTGGCAAATGATGTTTGTGTACCAAATCCGTAAGATTTCACCAACATAAGTCAATTCCCCAAAAAGTTTAGTTTGCCACCAAATATTTGCAATGTTTGCCAACACATACGAGTTTTAACACTTTTTTTTTCCTCACATAAAATTGAACAAAACTCCCAAGAGATCTCGGTTTATGGACACACATTATATCAACAAATACAAAAGTGAATTTGGAAGAAGATTTAAAGTCCGACTTCAGCACCTTGTTGTAACTACAAGGTTTATTTAATGTTATATTTAGCACCACGTCTTACTACCCTTTCGGACTATACGCTTGTTTCAAATTGTTGGTAGTTTTAATATTAGGTAGGATATATTACTATTATTATTATATATTATAATTTTTGTTTGTAATCTACATTATACAAAGTTGTAATTCTTTTTACTTAAGATAATCAAAATAGAGATATTCTTAATGTGGCCCCCTCATTTTTTTTTAAATGTTCAATTTGGCTCATATGATCAAACCAAATTTGATACGCCTGCTCTACCAATTATTGCGCTAGAGCTCGTCAGAGAATTATTGTGAGAGGGAGGACATCGTTTTACCTTTCCTCCATTCCCTCCTCCTCTCTCTCTGTCACGTAGGCGTTGGGCTCACAGCTTAGCAAGGAAGCAAAGGCCACGTCGAATCGCAACTAACATATAAAATGTCGTATTTAAGTTGATATTTAATCTCCATTTCTCTCTTTCATCCTCGCTCTGTTTGTGAGTTGCCGAATATTTCCTTGCAATTTAGAGTAACACTCTAGGCAAAGGCTAGTCGGCAAACACAGTAACAGTGAACATTCCTAACAAGGCGCGGTGTTTGCTGTGGGAAAGACGCCAACAGGCACGTCAGAGTGTAATGTAGTATAGTACTGTATACAAAACGTCGCTCTATGAAACACACTTCACCCCCAACCTTTTACCTCCTCTTCAACTCACCTTACCGCGACCCGGGCCTGTTTTACATATCCCGCCTAGAAATACACACCTTGATTGAAGTGGCTGTACTCGGAGAATACTAATGGCCTTGCGCGAGACTTCATCTCTCTGTTTACGTTCTAACTATACACTAGCAACGATAGAAGAGGTGGTAAGTGACAGCTAGCAGAAGGTTATTTATTGCAAACATTGGCTGAAAGTCACTAATGTCAACCTATTCGGAAATAATTATTATTTGCTGAGTAAAATTGTATTTTCAGTACAAAGTGTTAGTAAACTCTTCTAACAATGTTTCCCTAAAAATTTCTTAGTAGTTGGCGTTTTCGTAAAGTATTGAAAGAACAAAATTTGTTAATAAAACTAGTGTGGTTTTATTTTGTTTTGTGGTTGTGGCAACAAGAGATATTATATTACATAAAATTATAAATCAAAAAGTATTTTATTCACACTTTTATCTTGTTATAACTGGCCAACAAAACAATTAAAGGTTTTTTTATAACTTAAAGAAAGATCCATATAAAATATGAGTTTCAAAATAAAACGTTTTATTTTGTAAACAGTGCACGGACACAATCAAATAAGGTTTATATGACGTCATCAACCGCCATTGTTACATCTGGTTCGCCATTTTTATTTATGAAGAGAATGCAGCATTTTAGGATATCTCGTTTGATAAAAAGATTATTGTAATCGTTTGATAACACTTTTTATTGATAATATAGTAGCTTTTAGTAATCTAATAATAATAATTGTATCCGAATAGGGTGGCATTAATCACTTTCAGCCAAGGTTTGCAATAAAGACCTTTTTATAGCCGTCACCTTCCACCTTTTCAGCCGTGTATGAGTTATGGGTGACATCGATATCGCACGTTGCTTGTACAACCGTATATGCTGGCATGCTGTGATTTGTACAGGATGTCATAGTGTTACCTGTCTCGAAATCTATGGAGGCCGTTTATAACACCTTTTATAAGCATGAACAACGTTTTATATTAAATAAAACAAAATTATAATTTCATTGTTGTTATTAAGCCTTTCACTATCTTGGTTGGAAGCGCTGGTGTATAGACCCATTTGATGGTATCACCTATTTTCAAAACGAACATTGGACTATGTTCGGTCCTTTACCTTTCCGGCTTTTTTTTATTTTTTTTGTTTAAGGTGTTTGCTCTCTGAAGAGGAATCGTGGGAATTTGATTCCATCCTGTATACGGCGGATAACAACAGATGCAAGAGTCCTGACTACTAAAATAAGTTTTAGAATACAAGCCAAAAGGAAGAAAGTCCATAGGTAAACCCAGGAAGAGATGGCAGGAACATTTTTGATGACGGTACAGGCGGATAGCCCTGCAAATGGAGTTAAGAAGAAGACGAGGATATGAAGTTCTACTTCACGA
Source organism: Timema douglasi (assembly GCA_901482245.1). Lineage (NCBI taxonomy): Eukaryota > Metazoa > Arthropoda > Insecta > Phasmatodea > Timematidae > Timema > Timema douglasi. Next base: position 18,098 of record CABEEJ010004736.1, on the reverse strand, counting down.
ATTAACGCGAAATAACTTACTATTTATTAACACCTCTATTTTGTAAATACTAGCGTGATCATAGTTTGACACTTAAATATGAACTATTTAAGCATATTATTTATTCATAGATATATAAATAGATGGATAGATGATTAATTTACTAAGTATTGGCCATTTATAAACGCGACACTGCTTGAGTTTACATACTGATAAAACACAATAGTGAAAACGTTCAATTAACATTTTATATGATCAATGTCAATTTATATACTATAATAAAACTAAGCATAGTCCAGGCGTGACAGAGACGGTAAATTAGATTAGACTTTATTAGTTGGGTTTAGCATAAACATTTTTTTTAATATGCCATCTAAAAATGGTGATTTGATGTAGATATTGGGATGTATACATAAGAGTGACAGTTATCCGACCGGGGACATAGAATATCCCCCCCCCCCACCCNCCCCCCCCCCCCACTATCCCTCTCTTCACTCACTCTCTCTCGCGCTCTCTTGCACTCACACGAGTCACATTCACTCACACTCAATCATTGACTTGGTGCTTTCACACTCTCTGAGAACGCCGATGCATTTCATTTAAGTACATCCAAATCTTATGTTCTTGGAATAACCTAAATTAGTCGTTAAAAGTTTGTTTCATAGCACTTGAGCCTACCAACTTTTATTTTAATGAGTTAAGCTCACAAATATATGGCCCACTATAGATTTGTTTTCATGGACATGACAAAAGTACTCACTTTATATGTATGTGGGTGCCACGACCAACAAACACTCAGGCTACAAATGACTTGAGTTTAAGGGTTTGGGATGAGGTTAAATCTTAAAGAAAGTTCACGTACATTGACATAGAGAGATGAGAAATAAAACGCTATGGTCGTAAACATCCGATACCAGGTCGACCGCGAAAACACGCTTATGGTTGGAGATGGTACCAAATACAGTAGTGCTATGAAAAGCATATGATAAAAGGAAACGTTGGAAAGGTGTACAGCAAAGAAGAGTTAACATGGTAGGTCATATACTGAGATATAATAGTTTGACAAATAATTATAAGAGATGTGGAAGGAAGAAATTGAAGAGGGAGACCAATACTGGCGAACATGAATCAGATAGTGGATGGTGTTGACAAAAAAAAATACTCAGATGTAAAAAAAAAAAAATTCCTCGAATTGGCAAAAGTGGTGAGTTGCGGCAAAACAGTTGCAAGATTGACGACCTTATGATGAGATATGTTCCATTAAAAATGTGTTAAAAAAAAAAGATTAATTGAGTTGGTTTATACAGTCACACACACAAACACGCACGAAGGTGTTTGCATTGTGATGGAGTTGAGTGATGTCTACGTTACGTGAGTATCAAGTGTGTGTATGTGTTTGTGTGTACCCTCAGCATATTAATGCGTGAGGCTGCCGTACAGATCTCACAAGCTTTGTATCTGGCTTAACATTCATTGTCCCTACTGTGTGTGCTTTTGGCCTACTTTACACTTAGTTAACTCTCACTTGATACAGTAGTCAGTCTATGTAAAGTGGATGTTGAGGGTGTATGTGTGTAGCTTCTTGACAGATAAAATTATAGCCGGAGGAGTGGGAGGAAGGGAGTAGGAGGTAAGCATGCTGGAGGTCGTTACACACACTTGGAATCAACCTTTGTTTTAAATTACTATGCTGTGGTCTTAAAAGTAACTTTATATTTGATTCATACGAGATCATGCGCGCAGTATTATGATAGATGAGAAAGCTCGTTTTACTTTTTACTTAACAATAAGAATGAGACACACAACTGTGGGCTTGTTGACAAAGGCGTTGGTCTCATCCGGTTTTTCTGTAGACGAGTAGTTAGGAATTTGAATTCGGGTTAGGTGTCTTGATGTGTGATTTTCTCTTACAACTTTTTCTCACTCTCTTTACTGGTAAATGTGGGTACATTTCCTTTAATATTAACTTCCTCATTCCTATCCCACTAGTGCAAGTATACAAACTACCCGGATGGATAGTTAACTTTTCGAACTTTTGGTATTTATTAAGACAAGTGTACACAACATATGCACAGAAACTAGGAAGTCACAGGTGCCAATAGATATCTTGTGTTAAAGTAGTCTTCCTATAGAACAATGTTTAAAAAACTTTTGTAATTATCTTGGCTTATTATAGTTTTTATTATTATTATTTTCCAAACACACTAGCTATATCAGCACATGACTTACAAATTAACTTAATACTACACACCCATCCCAAACTCTTGGGTATTTTATAATCGTATTTCATGATTAACCCATATGAAAGTATTAATTTTGGTGCCAGTGACTTTTGGAATCAAACCAGGATCTCCTAGATTCGTGGGTGGCCACTTTAACAATTAATAAGTCATTGAAGCGGGCTAATTGTTTGATGATTATTATTGAAAATAATAACGCTGTACTGGAGAAATAAATGTTCATATTTTCTCTTTATATATATTTGAAGCTTTTATTGTTATTTTACTGTCCGTTTAGTGAGGATGTTGCTTAATATTTATCAGAAAATTCACTCAAAACCCGTATTAGTATTTTTCGTACTAGCCCTCTGGCGTATATCAATATGAAATATAATGTAGAAGCGGGCAGGCTAGTCGGTTCAGTTGAAAGTTAAATCAGAAGCCCCCCCCCCTTTCTAATCCCCCC
>CABEEJ010004736.1:0-15334 GCA_901482245.1 Timema douglasi | reverse complement strand
GTTCCCCCTCTCTAATCTTGCATGTGTGATGGCGCATGTTCGCTCTTCCAAATTTTGAGATTCCCGCAGCAGTCATTGACAGGCGGCGGCATGGAGCCGCGATATTAAAATCTAGAGAAGAAAGATCTCGACAGCAGGCAGCTCTTTTGACTTATGACATCTCATATAAAACACACACACACAAGCACACAACCGGCTTATCGTCTTACATCCTCTTCCGCATTTTCCTTCCATTCTCTTCCCTGGTCTTCCTTTTATTCTATTCTTTCGTTATTATCGCAGCAACTTCCGAGGTGTCAGAATCAATGAAGTGGTTATATTTTCTTTTTTCGGCCCTCCTCCCAAACTTCCAACTCATCCCCCTCTTCTTCCCCAATACCTCCTTATATTTTCATCCAACCTCCTGTATAAAAACAATACTCTATTTTTTTGTACTTTAGAGGTTTACCTTCCAAGCTTTCGTTTCTGTTGCTAAGTATTTTCTTGTGTAAAGCATCCAGGCTTAAAATTTTGTTTTATAACCTTTCAAAAGTCTTATAGATCTTTTTGTTGTTGTTTTGTTCATAATGTATTTATTTTGAGGTGGTATAAAATTGAGAAATGATATTACGTCAAATATTTTAAAAATTATCTTTTTTCTACTATATACACATCAAGTTGAAATTGTATAGTAATGTAGAGTTTCCATATAAAATAATCTACTCTTGTATTATTAATTGATTGACGTGAAGTGCTTTGATTATAGCCTTACAACAATGGTGATAAATTACAGGGCTAGTTGAATGATTAACCTGCAGTCTTTCACTGTCACCCACAAGGGAGAAATTATTATATTAAATTGTTATTTTTTCATTTTGTTCAAGTTCAAATTCTCCAGGATTATTACTCAGCCATAAACTTATCCGAAAAATTGAGTGACATAATGACCTAGCCAGAAAGCAAACAAAACTTGATATACGGGTTTGTATTTTAATTTTTATTTGCTAGGCGTTTTTATAAAGCTGTTTATATACCTCAAAATAAAAAATAATAATTCAATACTTTTCACGTACTGTACATCAGAAACCGACAAAGCTGGCAGAGTGGTATCGAAGTAAAAAGATAGGTTCAACTTTAAAACATAAACAATTTCTTTTTTCTCTCCCATATTGCTCTAATATAACTACGGTATGTGTTTCTTTGTTTATATAATTTATCGGCACTGGTACTATCTAACAAAAGTGATATTTGCAGAAAAAAGTATTTAACATGTTAATAAGTCAAGCTTATAATTTGTATTACTACTATTTGTATGTTTCCCTAAGGCTATCAGCTATTCTAAATCACCGAGATTGCGAGAGTAGCTTTATAAAATAAACCGCATCAGCGTGAAAAGAGGATGGAAGAACCACATTGAAAATACATATTTGGATTTTAAAAAAACCTCCAAAACACCCGTCTGAGGCTTGAACCCAGTCCTTCCCAATCTATTGTGTTTGGAAGCGTCTTAAGTATTCATTGTAACTGCCAGGTGAATCTAGTTTTCATAAGAAGGGTCATTTAGAAAATGCAAACATATTTTTTCTCCTTTAGTATCGATAAAATATTACTTATTAGTGTTATTTTATAGGTATTAATATTATAGGGTTTATATCAAAGGTGACAGCTGAAGATCAAATGACTTTACCTATGAATATTTGAACGTATAGCCATTAACTTTTCTTTCAGTCGCATAAGGTTTTCGTTTTAAATTTTGACTGTACCTGCCATGCAACCGCGATCACACTAAATATTGCTCAGTCTCGACTCGAAGGTCGGGATTCAGTTATTATCTGGGCCGAGTGAAATTGTGATGATTTTCCTTAAAATTCATCTTACTCATCCTAGGTCCTTAAAATCAATTAAAATTGAGAATGGCCAAAAAAAGGTAGTAACACTCATAGCGCAAAAAAAAAAAATAATAATAATGAGCTCGCCAACTGAATTGCAAATCATTCATGCAGGCTTTTCGCGGAAATATATTCAGATATCTGAATTGATCGTTTTGTTTTTGATCCCCCCCCCCCTCCTCCTCCTCCTGCCTAGTGAATAATTTAAGCCGCGAACTTTTGGCGCGACGCCAAGCAGAGTAAAGGGCGGTGCTGGCGGCAAGCTTTTGAAACGTTGCCGCCGCTCTCCTAGGCTCTCGGTGTTCTAGCAGCCAATGCGGTCGGATAAACTGGGTGGAATTAAGGGTAAGCCCTGGTGTGTCTGTAGCCGAACAGAGCGGCTTAGCACCTTTGCCAGACACATACATATAGAACAGAGAAAAACGTTCCCTCTCTTTTAAATCAATGAGGCGTAGGATTCCTTCATGCAGGGCAAACTATGCGTCGTTTTTACGTGTGTTCATAGAGTTGGAACGCACTTGATTTTAAATCTTGAGCTAATAACTTTTCTATCCTCATTATTTTCTAAAAGCACTGCAGAGGGAGTAAAGGGAGGCAAGATTGTAGCATTTGTTGCGACATTTACTAACACAGCAATTTCATTCTTACCACACAAGTGATGTATGCGGGCCATTGAAAGGTTACGCCTTTCCTTCAGCCAGTGATACAATTTAATACATTGATTTTTTATGATTATATATTTAGTAAAATAAAGTTGAAATTTAATATCAATATTTTTATTTAAAAAAAAAAGAGATAGTGTTGCTCAAATGTGTTATAAGAGCTAAATGCAAGTGAGTTATTAACTCTTCGGCTCGAGATGGTAATAAACCACAAATCAGTTCTACTGACACGTCAATTATAGTGGAATTTGTGTCCGTTTTTTTCTCAACAATAAATCGGACGAGAAATAAATACATGGCCTATAGTAACAATCAATATCTACACTGTCTGGTCCATCACCTTAGATAAGTCGGCAGTCTACTGAGCTAAGGAGGAATGGAAGGGCACGCGATAAAAGGCCAGTGTTTTTGCAGTTTTTATGGCAAAACTTTTTTGATCAAAATAAATAACATATAGTTTAATTTTCTTCACATGTTGACATCAACATTTCCTCAATATTGGTCATGAGCATGGCGGCATTATCTAACAAACCTTTTAAATATTTATAACAAGTTGTCATTAAATTCCAGAACACCCTTGACAGATAGCCAAGAAATTGTGAGATCGCCATGTAAAGAAAATTAAATTCTATGTTTGTACTGGAGTAATATTTTATTTATTTTGGCACTAAAAAAAAGTTTTGCCATAAAAATGGCAAAAACAGTGCTTTTTCTTGCGTCCACTTCCATTCCAACTTAAGGCTCTTAAATTTGATTCTTGATATGGGCGAAAAATTTACAATTGATTAAATTGGGAATTTTCTTATCACAGTGATGGATATACGGCCTAGATATTGTATTTAGTGTCGGTTCTCAAACTAGGTTGGTTTGTAAGTAGTGTAATTATATAATAAGCCGGTTCATAAAGTGTGCGCTATAATGCCCAAAGTAATGAGAATACCTCGTATGTAATAATTGCAATATCGTCCTAGTTGACAATCTCATAAGGTTATTCTATCCCTCCCCTCCAACCGAGCTTGCACTTGAAGTGTTTCTGCACATTCAGTCCCCTCCCTTTTTGCGCCGTCCATCCGCCTCACTCGATTACCGCAATGAGCGGGTGGAATGGAGCGTTCTGAGTAGTTTAACGTTACACAACCCCGCCACAAGTGAAACTGAGCTAAGTAGGGAGGTAAAACGAGTTTGAGAGCATATTCCGCCGCGGAAATTCAAGGTGATAAGTGGCTTCTCCTTAACACCCTCCCCTCCTCAGCATCTCGCTCTCAACCTTTACTATAGGTTATCTCCCCTGAGTGACTCTCGAGTGTTGTTTTACCATTATTTCAAACAGTCGGGTGTGCACGGTTCTATTGTTGTATATTTTCAAGGGTGTGAAAAACTTTACTCTCGGATTACTTCTGACGTGTTAGCCTAAAGTGAATCTTCTGAGACAGTCATTCTAAAATCGCAGGTTATATGCATAATATGTACTGATTACGCTAATGTTCTAGGGATGAGTTAGGTTGGATTTAGAGAAAGTGTACTCATATTTACATTGGGTGGGGAGGACAAAACCCTCATAACACCTGGCCGGGATTTGAACCCCGATCTCCTTGTCACTAGCAATCCATCTTCTTTGCAAACGGCTATCTATATATTAAAAACAGTTAGCTATATTTTTAAATAATATATTTATTATGAAAGCAGAGTAACGGTAATATCTGATACTAATCAATCAAATAAAATAACAATAATGTAACAACTGGCAAAAGTTGCGGCCTCTCCAGGTGATTGTCGGTTCGTTTTCTTTAAATTCGCGCTATTCATCCTGTTTCATGATTTTGGATTGTTAAACTTTACATTAATACAGTCGGCACTGGAGCGTGAGGATGAAAATAATAATAGTCTTAGTGACGTCATGGACACATACTTTGGTCGTTCCAGCTTCACTTGCAAGTGTTTCAAGGTCGTACTCAACTATTCGTCTATGGTCTAAGTATGCAATGGGCACCTTGCTGACCCGTGAAAAGGATTTTCTCTTTTCACAAAGTGCTAGCCCCCTATTCCCCGATCTACTCTGACGGCGAAACTTAGGCCTCCTCATACCCCCTTACTTTTTTTTTTCTTTACTTCCGCTCTAACTTGGTCGGGTCCGAGCTACGGCGAAGCAGGGAAAATGTAGGCATGCAAGTTGGTATTCCCTCAGGCGGACCGTGGAGAGGAAGTGCTAAGCTCCAGCTAGTTACCGACTCTGTCGTACCGACTTACCCAGACGTGCACGCGAACACTGTATTGCTTGAATTTCTTTCTATTGGCGGCATCTACCCTCTTTCCTTTCCCCACTAACTACTAAATCACTATGCATAGAAATGTTTGTTTCAGATAATTATTGAGTATGATTGTCTCCGTATCGGTGAGTAAGTATACTTAATAATAGGGTCCTCTGGTCTGGTTTGCTGGTGATGAGGCCGGGGTTTGAATCACGTTCCAGTGTGTGTGTGTGTGTGTGTGTGTGTGTTATTTATCACCGCGTCTTGCTACCTGCTCAGGTTATACGCATGTATAATTACTCTAATGAATTAGGCATTAGGAACGAAACATTTTATAGGTAATTATTATTATTATTATTATTAGCATCGCGTATTACTACCCGTTCGGGTTATACGCAATTACGCTAATGTGTAATGGTAGGGTGATTGTGAGATGAAATGGAGGACCTACAGTTTAACGTGGAATCCGAACCACGGTGGAGGCCTGGCATTCCCCACATTCACAAGATGTCTTGTCAGAGGTAAAGGAAGGGTTTGGTAATCAGATAAATCTGTGCCGGGACCGAGGATTGAACCCTGGCCGCCAGGACAGAAGTCTTGACACCCTACCCCTAGACCGCCAGGTCACCTTTAGAGGTAATCTTCCCGCTTTTTCGTGGAAGGAGATTAGTAAACCATTTTAGGAAAAACACTTTGGATAGAACCTACCGGTGTTTGAACCCCGATAACCCTGTTATCAGCAGGCCATTCTAACACGAGAGTCACGTATTAGACCATTCTGCCATTGAAGCGGGTTTGCCGAGTGTGCTTAGGGTGTTTATTCCCTAAATGACATAATCCTCCCTTCGTGCAAATTCTGCAACATTTTATTTGGATTCTAGCTTTTTAATCCTTATCTGATTAGTGAAGTGCAATTTGGTTGGCCCGGATGGTTAGTAAGTCGGGTAGGGAGAGGGGATAAATGAAAATTAAACAGGTTATTTAAGGTTCGATCTTATTTACCCATTTGTAACATCTGGGTGAAAATAGTGGACAGCACCTATTGAGGTAGGGAACTTGAATTTTCTACGAGTTTAAATGAAGTGTTTTCAGCTAGTAGCAACATCCTAGTTTTCGATAGTAAGTCTATTGTTGTATAAATAGTATATACCATATTGTTTTTTTTTATTCTTTGGATAACACGGATTGTACATTCGGTATTCCTTGTCTGTGTTTTTCTTAAATTCCGTAACCAGCTCAAGCACTTAGCCTCTTGTGTGTATGTGGGTCCTCCTCCGTTTCTTTACGTCGTTTTTTTCTTCTTCTTCTTCCAAAGTCGTTCGAAATGAAATCGAATTCTAGACCGTAACGGGTCCGGACAGATCCAAATCCGACCCAGAGAAAGAGAGTCACAACGAGAAGGAAATACTTTTTGGCAGGAGGGGATAAACTTTTCGGACAGTAAAACAGAATGGTTTTGGGACCGGTCCTTCTATCGGTGGTGCTCCTACCCCCTCTATTTTTTTCATGAGGGATGTGAAAGGGCTGGTGGGGACTATGGGGTTTGAGGGTGGGTTGTTGGTGCAGACCAAACTTCCCATCTTTCCCACTCCCCATTCTATCCTGGTTAGATTCGTGGGTATGGCTCTCTTCATCTCCATATGCGAGTGAGTGAATGAGAAGACACAAAACGTGAGGGGCTCGAAACCTTTTTGCACTAGGTACAAAGAGTTCAGATCTGAACATAACTTTTCCACCGCGTCTTTCTACCCGTCTGGGTCTTACTCACTTTAATAGAACTATGAAGTACTTATAAGGAAAAACCCTGAAAGGTTGCAGTCTTACCTTGATGGATTACACTATGACGTAGCTCCTGAGATCGGACCATAGTGTAATCGGCCAAGGTAGGCTGTTAACTTTTAGTGTAAACGATCTGTACATGCATTTGCATGGAGAGAGGGAGTGGAAAGTCATTAAACTAAAACTACCCTCTCTCCACCCGGTCTGGGTTAAAACCTCGACAATGTTACCGGCAAACCAGACTAGACCATCTTGACATTTAGTCCACGTGCCCGGGTTCAATCTCGGCTTCTTCATTGAGGATGATTCTATTCTACAAATTGTTCTCTCATCTACTTTTTAAGTAAATGTTGACTTGTAATTTTAAAGCAACTAATCAAACCTTTTCTTTAATTAGTTTCGATCATTTAAGTCTTTGATAACGTTATAACATTAAAAGATAACAAACTTCACAATTAATTCTTACTTTCACTTGTCGAAAAAAAAAAATCAAACTCGAGATTTTGATAAATATCGACGTTTCATGACCCCTTAAAACCAAAAAAGTTGTGTTCTCAATTCCGTCTGTCTGACCTCGGGCTAGAGCCGAAACTATCTCACCAATTGGGCCAAAACTTGGTATCTGGGGTTTTCATAAGGTCCCACGAAGGGTTTTTGAATTAAATATCTTACCCTAAATTTAAGGGTAGTTTACTGAAGGACAAAAAAAAAGAAAAAAATATTTTCGCAAAAATCACTTTTATGATTTTGATTAAATTTTATATCTATACAATATTTATTAACGAGATGGCAATTCCCATTTTCTTATGAAAATGACTTTGAGGGTACTATAAAAAAGGGTGACCTGGCTGTCTATGGGTAAGGTGTCAGACTTCTGTGCTGAGGGTCCAGGGTTCAATCCTTGGTCCCGGCACAGATTTATCTGATTACCAAACCCTTCCTTCACCTCTGACAAGACGTGTATTAATCACAACTTGTGAATGTGTGGAATACCAGGCCTCCACCGTGGTTCGGATCCCACGTTAAACTGTAGGTCCTTCATTTCATCTCACAATCACCCTACCATTACACATTATCATAAGTGCGTATAACCCGAACGGGTAGTAAGACGTGGTGCGAATAATAATATTTTACTTAAGGAAAATTTTCCAATTTTTATAATTTTGCCGCAACTATTTCAGTTACGAAATAACTTATCATTATGGGTTGTAGTACTATTAAAAATAAAAAATCTTTTATTTGAAGTATATGTTTATAAAACAAATAATTTCAGAGCTATAAGTAAATATAATTATATACTTTTTAATGCAGGTCTTTGAAAATCAATTTGATTCATATGCTCTTCGGTGGACAAAAATGATATGGTCTTTGGTGTAACGTTTCTAAAACAATGTAATGACCAATTATTTCATTTCACAAATCAAATTAGTTTTTAGTAAATGTCTATTTTAAGATAAAAGCGGGAGAAAGACACTACGGTGTCCCGAACCTGTATATATTTATCTACATCTTAACCCCCTCAGTAAAAATCACCAAGAGTAAATCCCAAACCTTGCTTTTTGCCCTTACAACCTCCTCATAATTAATATTGGAGCTCAAATTTCATTTAAAATCAACGCACAGGAAGCCCGGGATCGTTTGCGCGTTAAGATAAAGGTCCCAGGTATGGCTCCCAAATCCACGTGTCATTTTTCAACGAATTAAATTTAATCTAATTTAATTTAATTTAAAACCATTTATATTAATCAAATTTCATTGATTTATTCTAGGAATATTTGTTTTAACGTTCCCACAATAATTTAGTTCAAGTTTTATTTGGTATTTCCATCAGTGTTTACTAACATGTAGAATGTTTTATTCTCCACCTGGGCACTCGCTCTCTCACCACGTGACAAGATGCTCGTTTGTCTCTCTGTCACCAAGATGACGGACGGTTCGCTCCTCCGGGATCGCGTCGTCCCACCTGCATGGCTGATGTGACCGACAAAGCTGTCTCCGGTATGCTAGGAATAAAATGTTAAAAAATACAATTCTCTTAAGGTTACTATTGATAACATTCTGCCATAATATTAGTGGGGTTTTCTTTAGCACCGAATGTTACTACCCGTTTGAGTTATACGTATGTTTACTAATTATTTCTTAGAGGTGAGTAAGGTTAAATTTAAAGGATGTGCATTTGCATTTGTGTCCAGTGCGAGTGGAAAACTGTTTCGGACAAAACCACCGTCAGTAAACCTGTCATAAAAAAAATTAATAGATGAGAGATCTTTCGACGTATTTATGTCATCAGTCTTGGATTTCCTCCTTTTAACCATTGTATTCTAAAACTTTTAATGGGATATTCTTTTATTGGTTCAACTTATTTACTACTTTCACTTTTATTAAAAGATCTCTTTTTTATTTAACTGATTGTCGAACATCAATAAACTTTAACCATGCCTCAGGAAAATAGCTAAATGTATTGTAAAAGAAATTAAATTAGTTTATAAGCCGTGTGTTGATATAATCAGTCGGTTCAAAAAGTGGACGTTAAATACCTCAAATAATAATAATAATAAATTATGACTATATTTTACATTAATAAAAGCATTAGTCAACTGGATAGAAATATATTGAAGATAGCTGACACATTTACTGGGCTTCCACGACAGCCGCCTCAACACAATATAGATTGAGTGCTTTTATTTACCGCGGTATGGAACTACATTGTCAGAGCAACGAATGGGTTCTAGGAGCCTTCGTAAGTAACCTGGTACCCGTTTCGACTCCGGCCGACTGTAACAGCCGCTCCCTTCAATTATAGACGTCGGTCCGTTGTCAGTTGGAGTGGGTTTGCTTGTACCGTCAGATCGATCATCGCTAAGCTGTCATGGTGTGTGTTGCGCAAACATCGAGACCTCGTGTACTGATAGGGGGATGATAATGTGGTCATGTCGTGGGGTTGCAATCCTCGCATCGACTCTATATTCCCGTCCCGCAATGGGTGGGGTGAAGGGCGGCCTCTCACCAAAATTATAGCGTCTTGTCGGAAACCTCCTCGTAAAGAGAACTGGGAGAAACGATATTCTTCGGTGCGCCCGTAGTTTCTCGGAAGAGCTTATATGTATGACTCGACCGAATTCAAATGGCACCTTAAGAAGGAGTGTTTGAGAGTATTATAGGTTTATATTCTACGAGTGCAATATCGGCTCCAAATAATATTCCCATTCAAAATTATTTATTTGCGGCCAACATTGATAATAGCTATCAAAAGTTGCAGGTGCAGGTAACATGACTTGGTGTATGAATATATTAAAATTGTTTTAGCGACTTTAGTATCACCAGCTTATGTGTAAAATTTAATGACAACTTTTTCTCTTCATTTAAAAAGTTTTATCATCTAATGATGCTATGCTCATGATGGATATTAATGAACTGTTGATATCACCATGTGGAGAAAATTAAATTATATGTGTCTATTGGAGAGATATTTTATTTATTTAAGCCAAAACATTTTTTTTTTTCATAACTGCAAAAACACTGGCTTTTTCTTTGTTAATAATATTTCTAGATATAATGTGTTTGGTTAGAAATTAATTTGAATATTTATAAGAAAACAAGCTTTAATTGATCTTTGCAATATCTTTTTTCAAAAAGTTAGACTCCATAGTTATAACAGGTACGGCATACAATTGCCTACCCTCCAATCACGAATTGAACATTGTATCGACGATAGGCATGGAAACATTATTCCTTGTAGGCCTTATTATATGTCTCTTGGGCAATATGTTGCGCCGATTTGTAAGGTTTTAATTGATGGTGTCTTAATAGCAAGCAAGCAATAGGTGAAATGACTGGTGTGGAGTCTGGTATGGTAATAACTTGATGACGCTTTGCTCGCACTGCAAAATTCGTCGGGGAGGAAAGTGACGCGCAATCACACTGACGGCTTCCATCAAGTGTGTGTATCGAATGGAAGTAATTTCTCCTCCAAGAGGCACGGAGAAGTTGCGTGACAAGTGTTAACTCTCAGCAAAAACGAGATAAGAGATTCTATAGCCCAGTTCACATACACCGTTTACCTCAACGGATACATTACACTTGCAATAGTTAAGACATATAAAGCTTATAATTCTTATGATATTGTGTGCGTGTTTAGAAAGTGCACGCTAAATACCCTAATAAAAAGGAAATAAACTTTAACTATTTCTGATATAAGTGTTTTTAAGTGCATCACGTTTTAAAACCCATTCGGTCTTTCTGCATATTTACATTAATGGTATTGGGGTAAATAGGGTACAATTTTTTAAGAAAGGTACCTGAATTGGTGTGTAACAAGAGTGATAAACCATTTACCGGAAACCACCCCGTACACCAAACCGTAAATTGAGGCCCACTCTTCCAGTCATCCTCAATCCAGTTTTTTCTAGAGTGATTCCTAATACCACGTGACCACTGTTTCGAATGATGATGTTATTGGTAACTTCATGGCATCATTGTGTCAGATATATCTCTTTATATTCCATTTTAGCGATGACGCTATGAGGGTGTTCAGGTGAGAATCAATAGGCATTATCTTATGAGCCGTCAGTCATTCTATTCGTCCATGCAGGGAGACTGCGGGCAAAACAGGCTTGAACTGTTATTCATCGATCCAGTCCCTGGTGGGGCGACCGTCGCGTCGTGGAAGATTTGTTTGTTTAACTCCCGATGCGTCTTAGTGTGGATTCACACGTTCGTTGAAAAACATGAGCAGAACCAAAATGAACTCTTAGCCGATCACACGATTTTTCTCTCTGCGACATCATCAGCTTGGGAGACCTAATCAAAATTCAAAACCAACCGACTCATTCAATGTGAATGAGCCTACAAAATGATATACAAGCAGGCATCTGTGTTTAATGATGTGAGAAGATTTCTTTATTATTATTATTATTTAGCACCGCGTCTTACTACCCGTTCGGGTTTTACGCTTTAAGTACTAATTACGCTAATGAATTAGGAATTGGGAAGGTTGAATTAGAGGAAGTGAACCCCCATTTGCGTGAAGGGGGAGTGGAAAACCACCCCAATTCACCCGACCGAGATTCGAACCTCGATCTCCCCGTCCTCAGTGGTTGAGCTCAACACGACTAGCGCGTTAGCCAACTACACCACCGAGGCGGGTGTGAGAAGATTTGAAAATATTCGTTAAATATAGAGATCGTGTTTTATTCTTCTTTTGTTTTGATTTGTTTCCCGACACAACACAATGATTTGAAAACATCTTTTGCGACATTAATTTTGGATTTGTTTGTCCACGAGAAAATATAATATGTCGGAAATCGTCTGTTTATAGTGTGCAGATTTTATAACAAAGCATTTGTTTTGCCAAAATAAATAAAATATATCTCCATTAGAAACTGAGAATTTAATTTTCTTCGCGTGGTGATATCAACAGCTGTTGTTGAATATCTAACATGAGCATAGTTGCATTAAATTGGAAACTTTTCCAATGAAAAGAAAAAGTTGGCATTAAATTCCAGGACACCCTTGACAAATAATCAACAAATGTTTATATTACCATGGGAAGTTTCTGATGGAGACATATTTTGTTTATTTTGGCTATAAAAAAGCTTTGCTTTAAAAACTGCAAAAACGCCAGCCTTTTTTCGCGTTCCTTACATTCTTACCTTAATGATTAAGCATATTTATCTAGCATTATCATCATGATTATCATCATCACATGTTTTAAATGTTCACTCTCTCACTGATGGCCATACGTCTAAGGTACCAGGTTCACAAATCACTATTGGATATCGAGGCTCCAACCTCAGTTGGGTGCAATGACGGTGATTTTCTACTTGTGATTATTCACTGTGTCTTTTCCCATCTCTCTGCGATAATGTGGGTACACTTTCTCAAAAAAATTCAACCTTCCTAACCCCAAACTCATTAAAGTATTTTGTACAGAGGTACATATCCGAACGGATGCTAAAAATGTGTTGAGTTTTCATTGACCACTAATAATAAAGTTGACCTAAAATTATTCTAAATTGTAAACTTATTTAAAAAAGTCAAACCTGACTTATACTTATACAATCATAATTAGTTGACTTTTTCAAAATAAAATTTAACTTCCCATATTTTCAATGCAAAAATTGTGGTAAAGTGGATGAAACTTGCTGTTTATGTATGTATGTATGTATGTATGTATGTTTTGTTAACCAAATAATAAATCATTCATAATATATAACATCCACCAAGGTTGATATTTTGGTACATCCAACAAAAATATAATGTAATGTAATGTAATGAATAATACATATAGATATTGAAAAAAATTTGGATGATTTATGTGCCGCATAATCTTTCATTCTTATTTTATTTCCGATGTGCCGAAGGCCGATGTATAAAAAGCGTATACATTTAAGCCCTTATATCAACAGCCAATGCAACCGTGAAATAAAGGTCTAAATCCCTGTCGGTTTCAGTATGAAGGTTTATTTATTTTTATTTCATTGCGTTTTTTTTATCTCGGTTATATATATATATATAAAATTGATTGCTGAGTGGAAATGTATCGGAGGAAGAGTATAGTGCATGGCTATATATGAGTATACATCATCCCTGGCCTGCGAGTGATTGATTTTCTCTTAAGTGGAATGAAAATAGGGGTTGAAGGGCTGGTTGACGTCACCGTGCAACTGTGTATGGTACTTCCCTCCTTCCCCTCGTGCGGTTCGCTAGTGGGCTTAACTTTGACCCCGCAAAGCCGTGAATGTTGTCCCAACCAGGCAGCCTCCATTGTGGAAGAGTTTGTTACGAAATGATACATCTTATCTTTAGGGATACGCCGGTTTAGTTTCCTTAAAAATGTCACCCTATTCCTTAAGATAAGCTAGCTTAAAGTCGGTGGAAGCCAATCATACCCTTATCCTCTCCCTAACCCACTTCAGTGGCCGAATGGTCCAAGGCGTCACTTTAGTGTTAGACTGGTCTGCTGAAGACGGAGCGATCGGGTTTTGAATCCCGGTAGGTTCTATTGAGGCTTATAAATGTTTTCCCATTTTCCTTCCGCGCAGCCATGGCCTGGTTCCTCTAAAATTCTTATTTCCTCATCCCTAATCTATTAGAGTAATTATCATATATGCGTATAGTCTAATAAGTAGTATGATGCTGTAATATAAATAATCGCTTAGCCAAAACATGTATATAAAATTATTTAAGGGCCGGTTTACCACGTGCTCGGGCACAATTGTGATGAATATTCGGGAATTAATTAATTTTAACGCAAACAAATAGATTTTTCATGCATCTGTAAAACCGGGAGAGCTGGGAAAACACACAACATTTTCTGTTTGGGAAAAACAGGTAATCTCACAAATAAAAAACAAAAAAACTTAAATATGGTGAATTTGGATCATTTAATTACAAATATTTTAAATAGTAGGCCTTGACATAAAAAAGTCATAAGCACGTTGTTCTACATTCCTATCTGCCAACACCCCCCCCTCCCCCCTTCCGCCGCCCCTCCATTTTACTCTCCGAGTTTAAAACACCATTGACATAAAGTTCTTCGCACAGATCGAATTTATAAAAAAGATAATTTTATTATTCTGTACTACTCTCTATTCTAAAATTTCTTGAAAAATTGAATTCCTTCTGGAAAACACAGTATTAAGGAAATAGTGGCAGCCTTTACACAGTAACACGACACCAGGCCATTCATTTACCATCTAGTGAAAGAGAACAACTTCGATCAATCGTTATTATATTCATTAGACCCTGTAAAGTGATATGCAGCTTTCACTTTTGACAGATAATATCAATACCAGTGAAATAGTAATAATATTCGTTTATCAAATTGTATTAATACTGACCTCAAAATATATGTTTGTATTTTCTTATAGGCTTTCCTTACTGTGTTATTATCGTATTAGGGTTCTTCAACCCCATGTTGCCAAGCCAGTTCACAATAATCTGTTTTTATTGTTATTAGTAATGATTAGTACTTGTATACATTTAAATGTGTTGAACACATCTTTTGCGAGCCTAGAGAAACACTTTTTCTTATTGGCCTCGCGTCTTTATTAAACTGTCCCTTCAAAGATAGAGCTGTAAACTTAGTACCTGTTTATGCTAAATGCTAAACTAAACCTCACATATTCATTACCATTTTGTTAAGTGGAGTTTGGCTCGGATTGTTATTTCTGGAAAATAATGCTATGTTCCTGAGTTTGGAGAAGGCGCATAGCAAACATTTTAGTGTTTATTTTCTCATTTCTGTCGTTCTTTCTTCTCCTCACGCCATTCCTCTCCCACCCCCTGTACCACCCTCTCTGTTTGGGTTTTATGTCCCGGCTTGATGTTCTACTAAGCGACGACGAAATGAGCGCTAGTTTTCGTACCAACGACATTGAAATTTCCATAGAAATCCACTTTCACATAGACGCGCTATGATAGCTGGCTTCTGGATAAAGGATGGAAGAGGGGAATTGGGGCCCAAAGTGGGGGACGGGGGGATAGTATTTCTTCGGACGGATTTCTCTAGTAATACAATTATAAGACTTTGGTTTGGTGAAGTGTTCTTCCACCCTATTCCCCCACTTTCTTCTGGTTTGGATAAATAGGTACAACCCTCTTACATTTCTCTTATCCTCATTTCTCTCTATGCCCCTTTTGTTTTTAGTTCCGATATTCAATGAGCACATACTTAGCTATAGAGCCATGAAATAATATGTAGATAAATATTTTCATGATTTGAATATCTTCCCAGGCTTGGTAAAAAAAAATTAGGAGCTGTTATCAGTAGGAT
>CABEEJ010004735.1:41800-59600 GCA_901482245.1 Timema douglasi | reverse complement strand
CAGGCAGTAGGGAGGGGTTATAGCGGCCGGTGCGAGTGCGGAGGAAAGATACAAGGCTGCCTGAGCAAGAGGTACAACAAGCTGATGGAAAGAAAGTATGAATATGAAAAAGACTTGGTATTGGTATTTATGGATGTGAAGAAGACATATGATAGCATGGATAGAAATAAAGTTTGGAAAGTGATGGAGGGGTTCGAAGTGGAAAGAGCAGTTGTAATGAGAGTGAAAAGCTGTCAGCAAAATAAACATGGGACAATGAATGTAAGCGAGACTAGGAGATCATGTTAGTTGTCACCAGGAGAATCATGGACAGTGAATGTAAGAGAAACTAGGAAAGGATGTTAGCTGTCAGGAGGAGAAACAAGATTAGGGATGAAATTATTCGGGGAAGGGTTGGGGCACAGGGATTACATGAGATAGTAGATAAAGCAAGACTGAGATGTTATGCTCATGTAATGAGGATTGAGAAGGAGAGGATACCAGTGAAAATGATGGACTGCAAGGGAGAGCCAAGAAAGAGATGGGAGAAGCAGATAACAGAAAGTGTGCAAGTAAGAGGAGAAGAATGGTGGAAGGATAGAGGAATATGGAGGGCGCGGAAGCATTTTACTAAAATGACACGGCCTCAGGCTGAAAGCAGACAATGATGACTACGTCTTTGCTAGTGTTTAAAAATATGTTTTTATATTTATTTGTCCTAACAATTTGTACTCCAGTTTCTCTCAGATAAATTATTGGCTATTAGACATCTATCAAATCATATCCTAGCTAAATATGCTAAAATGATGGTGTTAATAAAAATAGTTAGTGTTATAATAAAAACATTATATTTGCTCCACCCTAGTCCTTCAGTCCTCAAAGTTAATGCATTTATTATGTATTATAGGGTGTACAAAAATGTTATAAAGGCTGTTATTGGAATAAAGTGGCCTTAATATCCAGTCAATATGATAATAATTAGCAAACATTTACTCTACCTCACAAGGGTTATTTTTATTTAAAATATATTAACATATTTAGGAAAATTGTGAGATTTGTAATGGCCTAAAACCAAATTGATTTTTTTCTAGTATGATTTGATTCAAGCTACCAAATAATATACCATTTGAATCTTCTCAGACCCCTCGTGGCTACCCCCTCCTTATTCTAACCATGATCTAGCCCATTGCTCTATTCCAAACATTTTTCTAATCAAATTCAAGACTGGTGAATATTTGAAGCAAAGGTTAAGTGCTTCACATCACAGCCTCCATTTTGTCCTTTCTTCTCATATTTCCTCCCGTATGGTTCACAGTCGGAAGTGCTGGATGTGAAACTGTCGAGTTTGTCTGTGGATGGAGTCTGTGATCTTTTCACCAAGGTCGAGGATCTCAACTCTCCGTCAACACCTCAATACGTCAGTGTGATGCGAGAGAACAACATCAGTGGTCGAGTGCTGCTGCACTGTGATCTAGAGGAACTCAAGAAGGTGTGTCTCATATAGTTAACGAGGAGATGAAGTGCTCTTTGTTTTATGTCCAGCTTTATAACATTAGTATATTCAGTTAGTTGTTAAATTACTGGTCTGGGGTCTTGTTGCTAAGTTTGGGTCTGAACTACCAATAAGAAGTAATTAGGGCTTTCAACTCCTCGAATCTCATAAATGATTCACGGCTTCCACCCTTTGTAACTTTGTTAAAATGATTGTTCGGAACTGCCAGGTGCTGCAAATGAACTTTGGTGACTGGGAACTCTTCCGGATGATTGTTGTGTCATTGCGAGAGCAAGAACTCACCTGCTTCTCTCACCAGGAGGAACTCAACTACAAGAATGTTCGTTTCGCTGTCCCCTCACCTCATGCCACACCACAACTCCCGGAGAGAAAAGGTCTCGCACCAATGTTCTTGTTGAAAAACACTAGAATTTGTTAGACCAGTGAGCATGCAGTTAAATGTGTCGATATTGTACTATCTGGTATCCGGGTGATAAACTAGTTGGTGCTCAAATCTTTCCCTTCCCACAAATGTTGATACATTCCTTATAACTATACCTTTCTCATCTTTATCATAGTAGATTAAATATTCGGAGTGTTCAAATAGGTATCAAGACATGGAACACAAAAAGAAAATCTTCTTTTACTAAAATTATATTTTTTCAATAAATAGTAATTTAATTTTATAATAGTGTTAAATTAAATGTGTATTAATTAGTTATTGTCTGTTTTAGTGTCCCTTTCTAAATCACCCTCTCTCCCAAATGATAAAGACAAGTCTACCTCTAGGAGCGAGAGTCGTACGACCAATAAACAAACAATCATGGAGAAGCAGGTATGTGCACACAAATATCACCAACATATGTTAAACGTTGATAGTAGTATTTTGTTGATGTTGAACTGTCTGCGGCCGTTGATACACACACACACACGTAGACCTACTAATATGGATGAGTTCTCTGTAAGAGAAGAGAGACCCATTGTTTGTTGTATAGTTTGAGAAATTAACTCTTTGTATTATTTTATAATAAAGGAAATTGATAAAACTAAAGAAAAAGGAAAAATAAACTATTAAGAGTAAATTTGATGAAGAAAGCCCACCTAGGGAAAGAGGAAAAATGTGGGAAGAGTCCAATGCACAAAGGTGACATCTTCTTCGGGCATTCTTCATCAAATTTACTCTTAATAGTTTATTTTTCCTTTTTCTTTAGTTTTATCAATTTCCTTTATTATAAAATTATCTAGCCATTGGGCCACCTCATTTTTAAACATCTTTGTATTATTTGTACGTATTTCCTTTGGAAGTGCTAATTTGATCATTCATCATTACAATTGACAGTGAAGCAAAGGGTTTTTGTTACAGTTGGGATGAATCCACTATTTTACAAAACCAAATTTCTACTTTACCTTGGAATCTCGAATGTCCTTAAGGATTCGAAGGACTTATGAGTTCTAAACCTAATATTTTTAATAAGAAAATGATGATCATAAGTGTTTAAATATTTGCAGAAGCTACTTTTCTGTTTTTGTGCTTAGTGTATTCTTGTGTTTTATTTTG
Organism: Timema douglasi; assembly: GCA_901482245.1. Taxonomy (NCBI): domain Eukaryota; kingdom Metazoa; phylum Arthropoda; class Insecta; order Phasmatodea; family Timematidae; genus Timema; species Timema douglasi. The sequence continues at coordinate 56,571 of CABEEJ010004735.1, read as the reverse complement.
TTTAAACTATTTTAGTGCAGTTTCATTGTCTGACTTTACGACTTGTACACGTTGAGTTAATTCACTAAATTGTTTGTGAATGCTATCTACCTCATTATTGATGCTCTATCAACTATTATTATTATTATTATTATTTATTGCAGCATAATTGAACTAATTATAAACTAAGTCTTGTGGTTTAATCTTTTAACACAACCAGACACGATGCAATCAATATTTCTTAGAATCACTTTTAAACCAAAATCAATTCTTAAAAAAAAAAATTTTAATTTTTTAATTTTTTTTACTTCATATTACGTGTCAGACAAGAAAGTCCCAAAGCGAAAGCTTGTATGGGTGAAAAAGGATAAGAAAAGTCCAGTGTAAACACGTTTTTCGAAACTCTGCCAAACTGAAGTGCCAAAGCTTTATCGTATTCAAACTGACAGTTCTTCTCTGAACTGATCATGACTCGACTCCTGAAGTTTAGTTGATAAATAGAGTGGAGGTCACTCCATTCAGGAAGTTTATTGATCAGGGTGATCTTCTCGGTCATTGGCAACCTTGTGACTTCTTCTAGGGGGTCAGAGAATATTTGTTTTATAAACCTTTGAAGCAGCTTGGGCTTTTGTGTGGAATGCTTCCTTATAGCTTTTTTGAGGTGCTTTGAGGAATATTGTTCAGCGACAGAGTGGGTTCTGTACAAAGTTATATTATAATCATAAAACGGCAGCTCATGTCTCCTTATTTTCAGAGAATGAGGTAGACTCCATATAGGTTTGCACTTGTCTGGGTCCTCACTAAGTTCTGCTGACATGTCGAGCACTCTATTGATCCGGTTCAAGTAAGAGTTGTACTGACTGATAGACAAAGCTTCTACAACTAACATTTTCTCAATCCCACTAGTTTTTGCCGCTGATGTATCGAAAATAGACTGTATGGTGGAGATGGCTTTGTCCTTTTGATTGTATTTGTCATTTATAAATGTTGAAAATGTCAAGTTTCTTCGTCCTCTTATATTGCAGTGCAAGCAACTGTTACTTTGCAAGTTCTCGCAACATAAATCTACCGCTGGTGTGTGCTGCTGATATTTCCATGCTGGCGGGTCAGTTGCCAAATTTATAAATAAAACTTTGCTCGTTGTTTCCAAATCTGCGGGATCACAATACATTCCTGAAGTTGTTACTTCAGTACTTGCTATTTTTGTGATGTCCTTGGGATTTATTTGACCGATGATAAACTTTATTTCCCATGGACGTAAATGTAGAAAATTTGGTTTGTATATAACTTCTCCTAATATTTGTGGGAGCGAAGCATCTGAGGCATTGAGCATGAACTTAGTCCTCCACAAGTTAGAAGTAAGTTTAGCCATTGTTCTTTGTATCTTCATAGCTTGGCCATCAACATTCTCTTTTGGAGGAATATATCTGCTACTATCCTCATTGTCAAAAATTGAGCCTGTTTCATGGATTCTTGGATCATAAATTACAAATTGAATCTTAAATCCAGGAGTTCTTTCAGCTTTCAAAATGGGAATCAACTTTCCCAAATGCTCAGTGCAGAGGGTGTAGCTCATATAATTGTTGCGTCTCAGTGTACAGTGGACAAATGTGTTCTGTTGAATGGGACATAGAAGGAAGCTTCCAACTGGACCCTTAGGGGCAGAGCAGGTTATTGTTCTGTGTGTCTCTGCAACTAGCTGCTTGTTAAGAACATGTGGGAGATTGAAGGAACACACACTTGCTGAGGTGTAGACATGCTTACGAACCTCTAGGAAGCTTAACCTTTCCAAACTTGGTACACCTCGAGCCATGATCAGCTGTGCCACACGAAGTTCCTGTCCAAGGGCCATGAACAGTCGAGTGCCGCTGTGCCCCCAGACAAGTTGTGCCCTCAAGAGGGAGTCGCTACACCCTTTTGGGACTGGTAGGACTGTAATGTCATAGAGTTTGCGCCCAAGCGCTGAGTAAATCCTCAGCGCAAGTGCAGGTTTCCTCTTGTCTCGTCCGACTGCCGCTAAGAATATTCCCTGTTCATTCCACTCCATGTTAACATCGAGCAGATCTGTCAAAATCACTCCCATCCGGTCGTGTTGGCAGCCCCTTGTTAAGTAGATGAGTCCATTATTTAGACTCGTGGCCAGTAAATGGTGTGAAAACTTCCGGGGCTCTGCCTCGTTGCATCTGTAGAACCTGGAGCAGTTCCAAGACAGCTTAGTCACCGGGGCTGCACTTCTTCTTGTGGCAATCCACCTCAACGCTTCATGATGGGGCTCCTCTATACCAACATTAAGGATTGATGCTGTTTTGGTTCCAATATTTGCGTGCAGGTTGTCTGGTGAGAGGGTGAGACAAGTGACATTTTGGTGGGTGAGCGTCCGAACAGGAGGGAACACCTCATTGCTCTGTGGGTCTGTGTTGACTACCATGAGCACTGACGCGTGGAGGAGCACCACGAGGAACAAGCCGTCCCGAGACCATGCCAAGTCTATTATGATGCAGGCCCCTCGCCCACCATGCGGGTCGAGGGTATACTTGCTCTGGATGACCCATAATCCTTCTTTGGGACACCACAAACACAAGATGCCCGACTCATCACAGGTCGCCAGCAACTTTGATACCTGAGCATTAGAAACATTCAGTCTGATAACAACTATCTTTAAAACATGAGAGAGTCTTGAAAGATTTATATTGTGATTCCTTTAAAGGGGACATTACTCGGCCCATTCACAACACAGAAAACCTGGTCAAGATGGAACTTAACTCGCACATAGGGATGTTTGGCTTATTAGCGTTTTAATTTCCTAGGTTGATAGCTCAGGTCTATGCTTATTAACTAATCACACTAATGTGTTAAGTATGAGGAACGTTGAATAAAGGTGAGAAAGGTTTAATTTAGAGGAAGTGTACTCACAATCTGTGTAAAGAGAGGATGTAAAACCATTTATAGAAAACCACCCTCAATAAAACTTGACCAGGATTCGAGTCTTGATCTCCCTGTTATCAGCAGCCTAGTCTATTATGGGACTAGCGCCCTAGACCTTGTGGATCTCAAAACTTCTTAGTCTAACCAGGGAACGGCTGATTCGCAAACATCTAGATGTTTGATTAAAAAAATGAGAATCATAAGTATATAATAGGGGTAAATTAGTCATAATTTATTTTTTAGTTATAATTTTTAATCTAAAAATAATTACAATAAAAATAAAAATAACATAACTGTCTGTATTATATCTGTACATTTATAATCGCTGATAATTAATGTGAGTAGTGGAACTGCTTGGTGGGACTTGAAAATATCATCGAAATCCATAGCAATTTTACTGACCATCTCCTAAAGTCTCACTCCACACTTAACTATTTCACTTCACAATTTTTATACCACAAAGAACAGAAAAGGCTTGCTGGCACAAATTAGTTGTCAGAAAAGACATCAGATATTGATTGTTTTTTTATGAAAGTTTCTGTGCTGGCTGACGAGACAACTAAAACTAAAAATGAATGCCCAAATGTTCCTCTCAAAGACATGGGCACAAGGAGCATGGCCTGCACCCTACTTTTCAGCCTCACTTTTTGGCCGGGCTCTAATATGAAAAAGCATCGCTATTGTTTTTAAAATATACCAGTTATTTACTTGTTTATACAAAGTTTTATCATAATATCTAAAAAATATATAAATGTTTGTCACGAATTTCCTGTATAATCTCGTGGGCCCCCTGGATGAACATCGAGGGCCCCACTTTGAGAATCTCTGCCTTAGACCATTTGACCACAGAAGTGCGGAAGGACTAATTACTTTTAAGTTGCTATCAAAAATAAAAATGGCAACTTAATGTCAATTTTTTGTTTTGTTATAATGCATTTATTAAACACTTGTAAATTCAGATAAAGGGTGAATTAATTGATTGGAGTCTGGTTTTTGAGTTTATCTTGTAATTATCTGCATAATGAATTTAAAATAAATTAGGTACATTTCAAAACTTTGAGAATTTTCTTATTTTTTCTGATTCCTGGATATCCTTTTGGATTTGGGTGGTTTCTAATTTTCAAAAGACCTATAGATAATAATTGTGAATTTATTTAAAACATTAGTAGCCCATGCCTAGTAAGTACCAGTACCATACTTGAATAAACATTAGCGATTTAAATTAGTTTATGACTATAACAAATATTCTAGACTTAAGTCCTAATATAGTAATATTGTGAACCACTTAACCTCATTCCAACTGGCATAAATAATGTCCCCCTTGTGGTATTTTGTCTGGAGGTTGAAGTTGCTCCTGGGTGTGTCGGTGTGCATCGTGGTCTTCACAACACCTGCCAGCCCTCCCTCCCCTGCCACAGCTAGCCACCCCTCCCCTCTCCTGTCCTCCAGCCAAGTTAAGGACAGTATGTTTCCTCCGCAACTGTTGACCACTTCATCTCTTGGTTCCAGAAATATTTGGTGCAGTCTTCTTGGGTTCTTCTGTCGCGCCACATGTTCTTTAATGTTCCTTGAGAATGATTCCATTTTCTCGTTATATGTATTCTCTTGAAGTTTCTTGGGATGTGTCTAGTTTCCTCGGTGATGTATCGATTAGGTGACACTATCTTCAGACCTATTGTTGGTAGTTTGGTTACAATATCTCAGGGGTTTCAATTAGTGGTGGTTCGAATACACTTTTTTACACATCCAAAACTTAATTTTACCTTTGAATCCTGACTCTCAAATTTAATCACAATCTTGTAAAATATAATTCATCTTTTTAAGAAAAACCTCTTTATTTTTTGAGGTATTATCTAAATACCTAATCACACCCCTTATGGTGTAGGCAATACACTGGGCTAATAGCTCAAAAAACAACTTCGTACTTGATCACTCTCACTAACTTTCTCCACAATCCCTATCCTTCCATTCTCTCTTCGCTTCAACAACATCCATACACCGAGTCATACATGCTCTTTTATTCTTAAAACTATCATTGTTTCTCTTTTCCCACATTCGTCTTCAATATTTAGCCACGTCTTTCATGGTCTACCCCTTTCTTTTGATCCACACACTCTACCTTCATATATTTGTTTCGTCTCTCGATCCACACTCATCCTCTCTTCTTCTTTTACAAAATTCCTTTTTCTTTTTTTCTGTTTCTGTTTTAATTCCCTATGACTTTGTGTTTCCCGCCCCCTCCTGATGAGCTCAGACAGAATTAAACCTAGGTGAAGGAATCTCTGTCCAGTGGCAGCAGTGTGAAGTGTGAACTGTTCTTTTTATTATTACAAAAGCCATATTGTATTTTTAACCATCTTAACTGTACATTCGTCCAAAAGTAACAGAATATAAAAAAGATAAATAGTAACTAAATGTTAAAAGGGCCTAAAGGGGAGGTGGGAACCGCACTCGGCAGACCCAACCAGTATTTAAACCCCAGTATCCTTCTGATCTCTTTCATCTTACTTGCCGAGATATATTTTTAAAAAACTAAATTTAATAAAATTTAATACCTTTATTTCATTTGGCTAGCCTCTGTTGTAATAATGGAAATGTTTGGGATCAATAGAAACCTTGTCGAGAAATATGTGAGTTCACTGAGTGATGATAATTTTATAAGAAAGGAAATTGATAAAACTAAATAAAAAGGAAAAATAAAAACTAAGAATAAATTTGATGAAGAAAGGAATCATAGAATCCAATGCACAAAGGTGACATCTTCCTTTCTTCTGTCTTCTATAGTAGTAGTAGTCACACACACATTTTAACACAAATAGAATAATATATCGGCATTGTCGCTTTATCAAACACAAAGAAGAGAGTACAGATAACACAAACATTGGATTACTCCATTTTGAATGCAAAGAAAAACTTTTAAACACATTGTGTCAACTGTTTTTGGGAGTAAAGATACATTTCTTGGATATGATTAGTATTCAAAGAATAATATTAATATTTTAAAATAATAATAATAATAATAATAATTTGAAAATGATAATCTTATAGAAAGAAAGAAACTATCTTCTGTTGAGGCCTGGTGGTAATCCATTGTTGGGCCAGTTCCCACTGTCTTAAGTTGAGAACTGTTGCACTGTTTGGGAAATGCTCTTAATATTTTGGTGGTGTAGCAGGTTTGAAAGTTCTGGTTGTGGGTACCGACATGAATGGGTACAGGCTTGTCCGGATCTTTGGGGTTTGTGTCAAAACGATGATTGTTCATTCGGTGTCTGAGATAACCTGTAGTAAGGCCTATATACTTGGCATCACATGATTTGCACTGTAGTTGATATATCAAGTTATTGGTTTTGCAATTCTAATAACCAGGAATTTTGTATTCCAATTTGGTTACTTTGCTGTTGAAGGATGTAGCTGGTAGGTGAATTCCACATGTGCTGCAACGAATGCTATCGCAGGGGTATGAACCTTTGGTAGTCGGTTTTTTCTCGGATTCTCTTGGGGTCAGGAAGTTTGGGATGGACTAAAATATTGTGGAGATTGGGTGCTCGTTTGAAAGTGATTCTTGGGAGTAAACTAAGAAGGTTTTGAGTCTGGATGAAACTGGTTAGAAATTTGTAACCACTTTTAAGGATGGTGTTGATACGTTGTAGACCAGGATGGTATTGTGTTGTAAGAGGGATGTCCTCAACTTTTTTTGGAGTGATGATAAGTGAGAGAGACAAACTCCTTTATTTCTCTCTCACTGAGTGATAATAAGATGTCCCTCACATTACATTAGTGGACAATGTTTCCGCTCTGTTGTGCATTTATTGAGCCTCTACTCTGTGTTAATAGTTGTCTTGTTAATAACTTACGATAGTTGTTAAGGAAGTCTTATTTCATTCTCTTGACCTTGAAATGTTTGTAAGCGTTGTTATCTCACTCAACCTAACTCCCTTGTTTGTTTATCTCTTGCTGGCTCTGGCGCGCCACAGTACCAGGTACGGTATGTACACATATGATTACCATTCTTGTTGTAATGTAATCATTGTGTTTGTTGTGTACATTAGTTAGCTAGCTACCTTTGGGACAGTAGTAGAAGTAGATATTAGTATGTAGTGTTTTGTTTAGTGTATTCTAGTGACTGAACTATGTAGTGTAGGTGAGAAGGAAGTGGAGAGTGGAGGTTCTACATTAACTCTTAAGGAAGGCTGGGTATTTACAATTTGGTAAAAGCCCTCTATACATTATCAAACTGTGGCCTCTTGCCAATGAGTCCAGTGTGGTCACTCATGCTCTATTTATAGTTTTAATACTAACTAGTCAGTATATTACACCTCTGGTATAGCTATATACATTGATGGATTCACTGAATCAATTTAGATCAAATGGATAAAATTTGCGACAGTTGGGCTTATTAGTATCTTACATTAACTTCTTGTTTTAAACTGTGTTCCAAGCAGTCATTTATTTGTGTTCTAGGTTGTTCCACTTGTTATGTTTAATTTAATACTGATTGTGTTCTATGTACTTGACAAAGTCTGTAGCTCCATATATCGGCCTAACTACCAGAACCAAACAAACATGTTTTAAAATGGAAGACATAAAACAATGTCAGTGTCTAAAACTATCTTGAACATAGTAAACATTAAAATAAATATAGATTTGAATATAACTTGGCTGTGGGAATTGTTGCTCTACAACTGAGATATCCAGGTCCGTCTCATTCCTGGGAATATTACATCACTCCTTGTTTTAACATAGGATATGCTGGACTTGTGAAATTGTCAACTACTCAAATCTATCAAAAAAATAGCGACAATGATTCAAGTACAGCTTTTTTGTAGTACAAGTTGTGTTCACATGTATTTAAACTGATATTTGTGAGCGTCAGTTGTCCAAACCAAATGTTAATGTCGATGTAACGCTTGTTTATTTGGTTGTAAATACTGTCTGGTCTCGCATGAGCAGAGGTTCTACTTTGTGATATGTATTTTTTGTACTTGCCTTTCTGGCGAAAAGTCTGCAGTCTTTGTCAAACTGTATGCCTATCATTTTTATTAATGGGGTGGACTAATTAATGTTTTTTTTAGACCTATGTCAAAAATAAATGTAATATTGCTCCAGGAGATATGTTTAGTTTAATTTTCTAAACATGGTAGTATTAACAGTTGTTTTATTTCTTAAGTGACCTTCTCTGCCATCCCCCCTCACTCCTCCCTAGATTATTTCCCCTCATCCGAGGAGTAATGTTAGCTGTGCCTCTGTTTCACCAGCTCCTCTGAATAAAGCAGTGATAACCTAAAGGGGCAGTGATCGGTGTCTGTGGTGACAGATAAGACAAGCTAGATGTAGCACAGTAATGTCAACTTAGGTATGGAACCATTCTATAGTTTTGGTCTATGTTCCTTGGTTCACATCCACTCTGACTAATTAATTTAACTGTGCAGAATTTTTGTAGGGAAACATTTTCAGAAAATACTAACATATTTGTTTGCTGTTAACATTAACAACATTTCACTCTATTTCTATTATTATTGTTATAGATAATGTCTATCAAACGTGACAGCTGCTGATCACATGAATACATGAAAGTAGATATAACCTTTGGTTTTTATATAAAGCCCACTCTCGACCATGAACACCGATTGAAAGGCACTAAATTTGGCATTCTAAAATATGTTCTATTTGATTTATTAACTAAAAATTAATCCAAAATTATTTAAAAAACTTCCAATAATCCTTTCTTTTGAATTATTGTATAATTTATCTTCACATTAAACTAAACTAAGAATGTGAATACAATTTGTAATATTTGTATTCCCACCATCGTTGCAACATGAGTTTACATTTCTCACATAACAGGCTTAGTGTTAATATTAGATTGTAGTAAAGTTTATAACTGTCAGATAAGCTTCTTCCTATGAAAATTAGACTATATAATATTTAATGTTAATAATAGTTTTGTGTCTGTTATTTTTCACACTAAATTGTGTAAATTGTGACAATTGTGATACCCTTAACCTTGTTCTGCTTCACAAAGTGCATGATGGAGTCTCATTTGTTTGTCTGTAATGCGCAGTTTTGTATGTTTGATGTAATGGGAATATTTTATGTCATAAAGAATATTTTCTGTGCTAATTTGTGTGTAAACTACTATTGAGTGCATTGTTGCGAGTCGTGGAAAGAGCAAGGAACATAGTTTGCTTATCCTTAACTAAAGATTATTTCCATCGCCTAAGCTTCACTAATAATCAGAATCACGTATAATTAACTATACTTCCAGTGGCTCCTCCTTATAAATGTAGTTGCCTAAAGATTTTACTAGAACTATTTTCAGGAGGGACACCTCTGGGTGCGTCATTGGCTCCATTCGACCACCAGGCAGTTGCTCTTCAACCATTTTTTATTAGTTTTGTTAAACAGATGCTTCTATAAAAAATAAACCTTTTCTCACTTTAAAGAAATATCTATATTGTCCTGTAATTTTTGCACCACAAAATACCTGCCCCTATCTCGTGGCATAGCTACCACCATCATTGCAGCATGATAATAAGTATGCTTGTAGACACGGAAATTAAGAAACATGCTACCACTACTCAATAAGTTAAAAATATTTTAACAATTTGTAAGTTTGAAAGGAAGTGTGTGTATTTTGTTTGTTTTGTCTGGGGTCATGCATTTATCTGTCATAGAAGTGTTTGAATGAGATGACACAGAAAGTGCACTTGTTTGTCCGCAGGTGACGCTTGAGGAGCAGATGATCTGTGGGGCCCTACAGACGCTAAATGAGGAGGCTTGCGAAGATGTCATGGAAGAGGCTGAGGAAACCGGATTAGCCCCGCCAGGCACAGAACTAGGTGAGTCGGTGTCGAGCAGCGTGGTGGACCTGTGCGACGAGTTCGACAGTCCTCTTTGAGCCCTCCTGGTGTGCTGTTATCTGACAGTATGAGATGCACAAATCCTACCATATTGGTGTGCACTTATCTGGCGTACACGAGCTTTATCCGGTATTACTAAATCAACGTTTAGTCATATTGGTGTTATTCAAGGAATATATTCATTTATAGTAAAAATAAATTCTATAACTATTTGTAGACACAAACATTGGTAATTTAACTATTTTAAGGAGTGAAAACAAATATTTAATATTCCTAATGTTTGATATAAAAGAGCTACAAAGCCAAAATAATTATTTTAGAAACCAAGAATTCTCAATTTTTTCCTCGAAACATGCTTCCCACAACATAACACGGAGTTTTCCGGCATAGGGCTAAATGCATGGCAACACTGCAAGTAATGTGGGTCCATCTGGTCCTGGTGCAGGAATATCCTGGATTTGTCTCCGAGCAGAATAGTTCTTACTTGAACAATGTTTCCTCCTTCTTTGTGCTCTATGGAATACACAAATATTATGTAAACTTTTGTTAAGGGAGACATTTTTCATTGTGGGAGGGGAATATACTAGTATTATTTTCAACTGGTCTTCCAGAGAAAGCATTCCTGTGTATTTATGAATGTGTTTGAGCAGGATCTTAGCTAGCACTGATCACTGTCTGTGATATTTTAATAAATGTTGAACATCAGTGTATTAAATATACTTATAGATGCATGAAACAATCAGGGGGATTGTTGCAAACATGAAGTTTTCTTTATTTTAATTAATTTTACTCTTCTCATTGTAATGGCACAATATGTTTGTGGGCCTCAAAAGGGATTTAAGTGACTATTACGACAGATACCTCTCCCAATTTTTATCTTCTTCCCCTTTCCCGAATCTCCTCATCCTTGTTTCTAGAGGGCTCTGCCCCCTGGCGCCCCATTCTAACTTTGTGGCAGTCATTTCGTGCACCTTCTAGAGTCTACAGAGAGTGACAAAATTGAACCTGTTACTTATACCATGAAAAACCCATCCTGAACAAATTTTCCTCATTTAAATGATGAAAAGTTGGATGCAGTGGTGTACAAATCTCGAAGTCTCAAGGTTATAAGTATAATTTTTAAGGCAACATTTTTAAAGAAAATTATTTTTTTTATTGTAAAACCTAATTTCCCTTCAAAAAAACAAGAAAATTAGAACAAATACGACTTACAAAGTGAAAAAGATGAACAAAGCTCACAATTTACTTTGTTTGGTTTTCACAGTTTAAATTTTAACTTTCCTGCTGGTCCAGATAGAGTTTTAAAACTATCATTATTTTGTAAACAAATGTGAAATCATATTTTGCTTTTGTAAAATGCAAACTATTAATAAAATTGCAACTATTTTGTGAGATATTTGCTCGGCTAATGTGACCCTTGCAAAATATTTTTTTAATGTTCAACTTTATTCTTACACATGTTTATTTTTCAAGTATACCCTATTATTTTGTTTATTTCCTCTATTGATTGCTTGTCTACTCTCTTTGTTATTGTTATGAGTACATTCTCCACGTACTTCCCTCATCACTTGATTTGAGACACACACACCTTGGTCACACAGTCGCATTGGTCATTCTGTCAAAAACATGGTTTCAAAAATTGGCAAATATTTGAAACTTTTTTTAATATTAAACTCGTGTTATATTTCTTATTTTCACTACACATTTTAAAATGTATTTTATTGAAAAAATATAAGCATTATTTTAGATGCTTCTATCTTTATCTCACAATTTTTAAAACATGTTGGATATCGCAGTTACAGACAAATTCTTTGTTGTACCCAAAGACACGAAAGAACTACCCATGGAAATCAATGTCTTATATTTTATTTGTACATCTTATATTTGACTATGTTTTATTTCTATTCATCAAAAAATATGAATTCACTTTAAGAAATATGGCAAATGATGAAGCATTTATAGATCTGTATGTATATTTTGATAATATTTATAAATATGAGTTATAGCTGATGAACTTTTTTATTTAACTAAGATTCTTGTGCCTGTCTCAATTTAGTATTAAAACCCACATTTACTCTAATGTATATAATATGTTGTGTAAATAAAGACTACCTGTCCTATAAATATTAGTTTTTAGAGAATTGTACATTATAGAAACTTAGTCACATTTTCTCTGTTAAATATTTTTCTACTGATTACTAAAAATCCTATTGTTAATTGTAAGATATTTCTATATCATGGAGCTGGTTTTTTTTATCAACCAATAAAAGCTTGTCTAGTATTATGTTAAAAAAAGCGCATAATTGTGTTGCATTGCCTCTTGCATGTTGCTTTTATTTTGTTTGAAGAGCTTTCCTTTTATTGAACTATTCTTTGTGTTGTTTCTTTGATATTGGCCATTCTCGACCCGTTCAAACTCCACCACCTTTTGGCCACTACTTTCTACATGCCTGAGTTTTAGGTTTGCTTACGTTGACAAGGTTTACAAATATTTACCCGCCTCAGTGGCGTAGTTAACACGCTCGTTTCGTGTTGAGCTAGACTGCCGAGGGTGGGGAGATTGAGGTCCTAATCTTGCTCAGGTGAACTTTTTTTTTTCAAAGTTGTCTTCACAAAAATGGGGGTTCACTTCCTCTATATTCAACCTGCCCAATTCCTAATCCATTAGCATTAGTAGTACTTAAGCGTATAACCCGAACGGGTAGTAAGACATGGTGTTAAGTATTATTATTATTATTTACAAATATTTATTGGACTGTGCTTTGTCGAATAGTAATAATGCTAAAAGATTTAGTTTACTGTGCACTTTCTAAACGTAGGCCTTTATCAATGTCTGAGTTTTAAACTATCCTCACATAAAAGACAATGTGTGTATATGTTCATTACGTGCATCGGAGGGCACACACTATATCTCAAGCTCCTCTAGCATGACTTAATGGTTATGAGGTTTGGGTTCAAGTCTCCTGATATGCAAATACAGATATATTTTCTTCAAACTCTACCTTTTTCATCCTTAACTCACTGGTGTAATTAAATAGACAGCCTGGATGGGTGGTAAGACAAAATCAAATCTGCTAATTTTACTAACCACACACTAAAATTTGTGTCTATACTGTTGGGTGCATATTATTGGCTGTGCTCTTCTAGATTAAACTATAATTGTAAGTATATCTACCCACAATGCATTGTTACAGAGTTTGTGGCATTTGAACCATTAATGTGTGGAAACAAGTGTTGATGAACACCAGCGAGAACTATTATGGCTGTTGGGAAATAAGTAATATTGTTTATTTACTAACACATACACAATGTACCCTATGAGGGAATGAGCTATGTACCCCGTAGGTACAAGTTCCATCCTCTGGGGCTGAAACAAACTGGCAAGTTTCAAGGATTGGGGAACAACCTAGTCTGCAGGATTAATTTGGTTCTTTGCTTGTTGTCAACACTGATAACATGTTACTATGTTATTATTGTTATTTTATAGGTATAGAATACATGTCAGTAGATCTAGGAACTGTTCTACAGTAGCCCCATGACTTCTTTGGTGCTGACTGACAGCTCACAGCTGACGGCTTTGAAAAGTTACCAGACCAAATTATGTATACATACACTGAACCATATGATCTGCAAAAACATGTATTTAGCAGCTTTCACTTTTGACAGTTAAATTTAGGTACATACCTAAATGTTGACTGTCAGAAGTCAGCTGTGAGCTGTCAGTCAGCAACAAAGAAGCCATGGGGCTACTGTAGTTGTCAGTTAAGTCCCTTTGTAGGAAAGTTGGACTATACAACTAATAGAGACTGCCTGGGAAATATCTATTACAATTTACTTTACACTGTCACACTATGGCTATCTTATAAGCTACACCATAGTGGAACCAAGCAAGATAGCAGTCTTACCTTGACTGATTACACTATGACCTTATCTTATATACTACATCATAGTGGAACCAAGCAAGGTAGCAGTCTCACCTTGACAGATTACTCTATTACTCTATCTTATAAACTAAACAATAGTGGAACCAAGCAAGGTAGCAGTCTTACCTTGACTGATTACACTAAGACCTTATCTTATATACTACATCATAGTGGAACTAAGCAATGTAGCAGTCTTACCTTGACTGATTACACTATGACGATCCTTAAAACCACACCATAGTTGAACCAAGCAAGGTAGTCTTACTTTGACTGATTACACTAAGACCTTATCTTATATACTACATCATAGTGGAACTAAGCAATGTAGCAGTCTTACCTTGACTGATTACACTATGACGATCCTTAAAACCACACCATAGTTGAACCAAGCAAGGTAGTCTTACTTTGACTTGTTACACTATGGCTCTATCTTATAAACTACACCATAGTGAAACTAAGCAAGATAACAGTTCTACCTTGACTGATTACACTATGGTCCTATCTTATAAACTACATCATAGTATAACTAAGCAAGGTAAATAGAGTATACAGGTGTGTCTTATCTTGTCATCAAACCCTGGACCATTTGTCAATCAGTAGGTATAATTCTACCAACTAAGGCATTTAAAACAATATATCAACACAATTGTTTTTAATCTATAAAACTTAATTTTGTTGTTGCTATAAAAGGTAAGTAGTAATTCGCGGATATATATGAGTTGGGTAAATAACTCTAAAACATTATTTGCAAAAATTCCGTTCTTCTCATACGTTTGGAGAAAAATGACATGAAATCTAGAGGGGTTATGTGACAACGCTGTACCTGACAGAAATCTACGTTAAACATATATTGTTAGTCCACAGTTAGTGTTAGAAGGTTGATCCTCACATGGTAATGCATAGCTCCAAACGCCATATGGATTTGGTGTACATGCGATGAAACATGTTTACTTCAACTGTCATAACAGTGACATGCATTTGTACCACATCCTCAGGAGATTATGATGGGTCATCAGATGGGTGGGTACACCAGAACTTCAAGGTGACCCCGCAAGATAAAGTTGAGTGGTGTGAGGTCTGATGG
>CABEEJ010004735.1:0-41690 GCA_901482245.1 Timema douglasi | reverse complement strand
GGGGGGGGGGGGGGGCGGACTTCATTAAGTAGTTGTCACACAAGCAATGATATTCCCTCCAGCAGCCCAGGTAAGACTTCTTCAAGGAACAGAAGGTATCAATGGGAACCGAAATGATGACAAATAGGGGCCTACATTCATATTTTCAACAATGCTGGCCCTACATTAACATCTCCTGGAGACGTGCTCAGCATATAACCTCGCCACAAGTCTGGATCGATTGTCAGATGCTCCCATAGCCATTACCATACTCCAGTAATCTTCATGTATGTAAATCAATGCTGCTTACACAATACTGTTGTCACATCACTCCTATATCACTTTAATGTCGTTTTTCTCAAGATTTATGTGAAGACCTGATTATTTTTTTTATTTTATTTTTTTTGCAAAGAGAATTTTAAACCCACCTAATCTTGTGTTTCTGTCTATCAGCGAATTACTATTCATCTGTATATGAATGTGTTTCTTTTTCACTGTGTCTTACTACCTGTTCAGGTTATACTCTTACGTACTGATTATGATAGTGAGCTAGGGATAGGGAAGGTTGAATTATAAGAATATGTTCTCGCGGTACACCTGAGAGAAATTCGAACCTTGATCTTGTCATCTACATATCAGTAATTTGTGAGAGTCAATGTCTTGGACTATTCAATCACTGAAGTATTGAATGGTGAATGATGGGTGTAAATACTACAGTTGAAATGTCAAGGGTCATCACTTCACTGCTACTGAAGTTCGAAAGCATTGATTTTAATTTAAACCCCACCCATTGGTCACATGTTCCAAGGTGTCACACTTGTAATAGACTGAACTGTTGTTGGTCAGATCAGGGTTTCATTTCCACTAAGGGGATTTTTCCAAAATTATTTTACACTCTACATACAAATGCAGGTAAAATTCCTCTAAATTCAACCCTTATTCCTTACACATAAGTGTAATTATTATATTTATATATGTGTGCACACAACCTGAATGAACAGCAAGACACTGTGATCAAAAAAATCATTAAACATTAGCCGTAAAACCTCCAAAACAAGTTTCATAATCTTGATTAAAATAACCAATAGCTGCAGTAGTTAGTTACAAAATTAGTTGAATCAAATAGTTTTTGGTCTATGGGTCCTTGGTTACACTCCAAACAATGCCTAAAATAACAATGTATATTGTAACTACTAGGAATTGATTTGGGTGTTGTGTTAAATCAATATGGAACCCTTATAATAATATAGTTTAATGTTTAGGAAATGCACATTCAATATTTATTCCAACAAACCATTAATTTAAAGAGTGAATCAGTCATGTTTTGAGGTTGGTGTGACCTTGGAGCTGGTGTATTTATTCTTATCAGGAGATGATGTAAAATGGTGCAGTTTTTGATAGCTGTAGTACATAATATCAGCTGTTAAATGCAAAAGGGCAAGATTTTGGCACTAAAATCTCGTTTAATGTGATAGAAAAACTTAACGATGATTTAAAGTTCTTGCTACAAATGTGCCTCCATTTGTAAAACAAAGTATGTTTGTACATTAAAATAGTTGTAGATTAGCTGATGAGCTCTCTCACACATCGTAAACAGATTCTACCTTTAATTAATGAGTGATGAATGACCCTGGACACAGAATGGACCTTGGAGAAACAATGGTAGAAATTGGCGGACTAAGTTAAAGGTCTTGGGGTTCCAATTCCTATGTTCAGGTGTTATTTTTCAATATATTTTGTTGTAAAATATTTGTGAACAGTGGCTAATTTGTATCAAATGTCAGTTTTAATACATTGTGTCACTGTTGTAATAGCTTTATATAAAATAATGTCAGTAGCCTGTCAATAAATCATTTCATTTGATGTAACACCACTTTTTTCTCGTGAAATAACCTTCATTCTTAAAATATGTGTGTCAGGGTCATGTTTAAATTTCACATGTGTAGAGTCTTTATTCAACATCCACCACTGGATTTACAAATATCTCTAAGGAATTATTGTTGAGGTGATGGGATTCAGTAAATCATGGGACTATCTCAGACTAAAAGACTTTGGTTCGAATCTTGATTTAAGGCTGCATAAATAGTTGATATTCGCCACCCAATCCCCCATTTGACCTGACCTGTTTATTATTTGTGTACTGGGTGATTGTTTGACTCCTGAGACTAAACTATAAACAAATAGACATGGCTCCCAATCACATCTCATTCCTCGTCCGTTATATTCTCATTTGATCACACTTTTGAGGAAGTAAGGGAGAGTTTATATCGAGGGAGGGTGAGAAATCACTTCTACACCTGACAAGAATTTGAACTCAGACTTCCTCGTAATTGGCAAATCAGACCAGGCCAGCTTGATGTTTAGTCTGCATGTCCATCTGTGCAAATGTAGATTATTTACACTATAAATATATTTTTGAAAGTATATTTAACGTTAATTCTTTATTGTGAGATTCTGCTATTTGTTTGATCACTGCTCTACTAAAACATTCAGTTTATTACTTTCCTGCAACCCTTCAGAGAGAGAAAGTATTGTGATTGTCAACAAATTTGAGTCCTCTTGTCTGTCTGTATCTTGGCCATTTTACTTGTCAGTCTGAAACTTGGTATTCAGGGTTTTTAAAAGGTTCTCCCCGAGGAGTTTTTTGGAATTAGCAATCCAACCTTAAAATTAAGGGTAAAAAGATAAAAAAAACAAAAGTAATTTTTTCAAAACTGGCTTTAACAATCTTGATTAAAATTTGTTTCCAGGCACTTTTTAACATTAAAAACAAAATGGCGCAAGAAAATTACTGTGAGGGCAAGTTACGAAAGAGGATATCTCCACTTTATATCATATCTCCGCAACACTTTTATATATGAAATAACTTATCATTGCAAAGTTGTAATATTATTAAATAAAAACTTTATTCCAAGTATATTTGTGTAAAACCAATACTTTCTGAGATTGGTAAATATATTTTTTAAATTGCGCTCGTTGAATTGGGGGGTTGATTGTTATGCTCTTTGGTAAGCAGAGATGTTACTTTTTTTTTTCAATTTGTTTCTATTATTTTGTTTTACCCATCTTGCGGGTTTTTCTCCATTCTCAACAAAACGAAGTATGTGCGGTGCACTGTACCATTTATCTTTAGTTTGTGTGCACAAGCACTATATACTCACGCATGACTCAACTACAAGGCCTGCGTCCTACCTGAGTTGTACACTGTACACACCTCGACCTTCTCTTGTTGAGTGTTTACAATAATAATAATAATAATATTTAGCACCGCGTCTTACTACTCGTTCGGGTTATACGCTTTAAGTACTAATTACTCTAATGGAATAGGAATTGGGAAGGTTGAATTAGAGGATGTGAACCCGCATTTGCGTGGAGAGAGAGTGGAAAACCACCCTCAGTTCACCCGACCGAGATTCGAACCTCGATCTCCCCGTCCTCAGCAGTAGAGCTCCACACGACAAGCGCGTTAGCAACTACGCCACCGAGGTGGGTTTGAGTGTTTACAGTGAGTAACATATGCTACACATGAATTTTTTGGTCACACCGAGATATTCAAAGATGGCTTTTGAAGATTTGATGACAACAAAACAAATAGGTTTTGAACTAAGGATAGGACTTTCAAACTAAGGATAGGACATTTCCAAACTAAGGATAGGATGTTCAAACTAATGATAGGACATTCAAACCCCCAGATACTACCAATCCTCGAGAATATTATAATTTTTTAATTAGTTGAAAAAATATTGGCTTCAAGACAAGGGGAAAGAAAAAATGGAATCAGAATTTGTTTTATGAACTTTTTTACTGTTGCTGGGTAATTTATTCCCATATAATTATTGGGCAAACCTAACAACCAGACCCCAGACCATTAATTTAACAGTTAACTGAATGTATGAATGTTATAGTGAATGGATTATAACAAAACATCAACATTTAGTTAATATTTCCATTGTCTACAGCAACTTAAGAGTTAAAATATTAATTAATTAATAGTGTCACAGACTGAATTTAATATGATTTAAAAGTAAGACTTATAAATGGGAACTAAACTTAGTACCATTTGTTTAATACAACAATGCTTGCGCCTCTGAGGTAGCCACTTAGATTCATATCTTAAAAGAAAGATTGAGGAATAATTCCAAACATTGAACTAAAGGTGAACAGCTTGTCTTCATATCAACTTGTTTGGGTTCTAGCCTTTGTTAAGAGTCACTGCTTGGCTATGTCCACAGATGTGCAGCTGGGGCGAACTCGGACAACAAGCCAGAGCAACAGCATGGTGGACTTTAGTGGGGACACCGAGGTGGTTATTTTGCAGTCCTCCCCCCTCCACCACCTCCACTGGCAGCCAATCACCATCAGCATTGACTCTGACTGTGACAGTTCAGTAACCAACAGCCCCAAGGATCAGCGCAAACAATTGGTTACCAGCAGGCCTCCTCTACCATTGACCAAACTGGATTCATCTTCAGGGGTCCACAGAGGATCCTTGCACAGCCTCCTTCAGCGAACAAACACTCCACACGGTGGAGGGAGCATCACAAGACTAGTCAAACAAAAGAAGAGACCGTCTTCTCTGTTGGTCCTCAGCAATGACGTCATATATGCTTCTGTTGAGCGGCTGACCCCCCCTTCCACCCCTAAGCATCACGTCGCGTTCCGCTCGCACTCCGCAGAGGAGAAGAACATTGCCAACAAACCCCATGCGATTTCGTCCACCTCTCTGTTCAGTAGCCTCACTTCCTCCCTCCGAGTGAAGAAGTCCAGCAATTCCCTGAACGAGGGTTCCTTGTCCACTTCTGTATCCCCCTCCTTCCTCACTCCTACGTCGAGTCTGGAAAAACTGAACCGCCTGAAAGACCGCATCACGCGCAACGTTTCTCCTGTGACTGAGAAGGACAATGTCCAGACCATGGTTGAAGGCAGCGTTGACTTGGAGAGTGATGACGAGAGTACTCCGCTTGTCTCAGAGATCTCAACTCCAGCAGCCGCTGGCGGGATCAACATCAACTCACATCAATTCCTCAACCGTGGCTTTGGTAACTCCAATGGTTTTGAGAATAATTCTTTGAGCAGTGAAGACTCCCCTTCTTCAGTAGAAACCACCCCTATTTCACCTCCAGAGGGGACAATCGCTTTTATGAAACAAGATGGCACCATCCGGGACCCCCTGACACCAGCAGACACTGACCTGTTTGTTGACAACATTATGGCAGGTGATCAGTATTTGTCATCCTCCTGCAGTTCTTCAGTGTCACTGAGTCAAGTACTGGAGCCGACAAACAACTTCTATCATCTGGTGACTGTCAGTGATAGTGGTGGCAGCCTGGCAAGTAGTTCTAGAGAACAGCTCGCTGACAGCGACCTCAAGGTTAAATACACTAGTCTTCTGGCAAGGCAGGATGCTCTAGACTCGTCTGGGTCGAGCAAGGAGCACAAGGACTGGAGCAACCCAGAGACTACAGTATGATGAGTAACTGGACAAGGCAGGTTGCTTTAGACTTGTCTGGGTCGATCAAGGACTGGAGCAACCTAGAGACTACGGTATGATGAGTAACTGGACAAGGCAGGTTGCTTTAGACTTGTCTGGGTCGATGAAGGACTGGAGCAAACCAGAGACTACGGTATGATGAGAAACTGGACAAGGCAGGATGCCTTAGTCTCGTCTGGGTCGATCAAGGACTGGAGCAAACCAGAGACTACGGTATGATGAGGAACTGGACAAGGCAGGTTGCTTTAGACTTGTCTGGGTCGATCAAGGACTGGAGCAAACCAGAGACTACGGTATGATGAGGAACTGGACAAGGCAGGATGCTTTAGACTTGTCTGGGTCGATGAAGGACTGGAGCAAACCAGAGACTACGGTATGATGAGTAACTGGACAAGGCAGGTTGCTTTAGACTTGTTTGGGTCGATGAAGGACTGAAGCAAACCAGAGACTACGGTATGATGAGAAACTGGACAAGGCAGGATGCCTTAGTCTCGTCTGGGTCGATCAAGGACTGGAGCAACCTAGAGACTACGGTATGATGAGGAACTGGACAAGGCAGGATGCTTTAGACTTGTCTGGATCGATCAAGGACTGGAGAAACCCAGAGACTACGGTATGATGAGGAACTGGACAAGGCAGGATGCTTTAGACTTGTCTGGGTTGATGAAGGACTGGAGCAAACCAGAGACTACGGTATGATGAGTAACTGATTGTAAACATCAATTCAGAGGTCCAAGGGGATGTTAATCCTCAGATCGCTTGAATTCGTTCTGCTCTACTGGACTTAGTACCTCTTGTATTTATTTTAATGAGAACTTTAGCATTTGCCTGTAGATAAAGAGCTGACTGCTTATGTAATAGTGACAACGGTTTGTTTTCAATGGAAATGTATGCTCTTACATTGTTTCTCAATCAGTAAGTCGAGGCAACACTTGGCTTTGTGATATTTTGGAGGCTTAAGGAATGCTGACTGTTTATAGACACACGACAGCCACTAAGAAAATTGTTTATAGAGTTTTAAATTTGCTTTGAGGCTATGAATAACTCTCCTTTCTCAAATAAACTTTGTCTTCTTCCTGATTGACATTGCCGAACCTGTCTGTGATGTTTTCCATAGATAACATTTCTGATTATGATTAAAATTATAACTTTCATCTTCTAAACAAGATAATTAATCTGGTCAGTAAGCGTAATAACAAATATCTACATCACATGGAACATAACTGCTCGAATGTTAATAACATTCAAAGTGCTTGTGATTGACAATATATGTATTGACAGGGTCATTAACCAAAGAATAGAGGAAAACAAACTAATTTACCAACTGTGGATTTGTTAAGTTTTTACAAGTTCTTTGTGATAAAAGAGACTGACTGATTGTACAGTACCACTCAAAACTGGTCCATAATCACAAGGCTTCCTTAATAGTGGGACTGTAATAATAATAATAATAATAATAATAATAATAATAATAATAATAATAATAATAATAATAATAATAATAATAATATAATGATGATAATAATAATAATAATAATAATAGTATTTAGCACCGCGTCTTACTACCCGTTCGGGTTATACGCTTTAAGTACTAATTACTCTCATGGATTGGGACTTGGGAAGGTTAAATTAGAGGAAGTGAACCCGCATTTGCATGGAGGGAGAGTGTAAAATCACTTAGGAAAAACCACCCCCAGTTCACCCGACCGAGATTCGAACCTCGATCTTCCCGTCCTCATCAGTCGAGTTTCAACATAGTGGGACTGTACTTTATTGTAATTTATGATAAGTAGAACTTCACTAATTTGCAGTGTAGTGGATTATTTGGTACTTTTGTTCTTTATTTATTTACTGCTAGCTTATATTTGTCAGAAGGGATATGTAGCTATCCAATGTCTTGGTATTGGGCTCAAACCGATCACGCAAGATATAATTGTAAGTAATAATAGTTTTTTAAGAATTTGACAGTATTGTTGTTATTTATACGGGTCACCGATGGTTCCCCAACATTTTCTTTAGATTGTCTGAGACTTACATTTCCAGGATTGTAAATAAACTAGATCTAAATTTATTTGAAAGTTGATGAAAGTGTAATAATTGTTGTTTCGCTAAACATCATGAGGTACTAAACAATTAATGAATCCAATCAATTTACGTAATAAAATCATGCCTGTGACCTTGAATATATCAGTAAATAAAGTTGCAGCTTAAACTGATTGTCTGAGCACTGTACCTAACATAGTTCAATTGCCGTTGCAGATATCTTGTTTATATTCAAAGAAATAGTTTCACTTTCTTCCCCTTCCTAGTTGAAATGTTATCCCACACATAATATTATTAGATATTAACACAATGTGATCTGTAAGAGTTGGTTTGTTTGGGTTGCTCTCTTCACATATTGGACAACTCTTGAAAGCTGTTTTAACCATCTTCCTCCTTTGAAACTAATTATTTTTAGTTGGAATATTTTTTTTATAATTCTATCAATGAAAAGTATATTTACAGATTAATGAACATATTTTTATTCAATTTTTGATGCCTAAAAAGAGTAAAATTATGGTAATTATTATCATCATCATCATCATCATCATCAACAACTACTGTGACCAGGCCAGTTTTGTAAAATGCCTCCATCTTGCAATTAATTTTGTCAGTTAAAAATATATACTTTGTTTATGAAATATTGCACTTTGTTTTAAAAGTGTGCTTTGACTATGTAATTTATTGAAACGTTATTTGTATAATTCATACTACCCATGTTTTATTTTAATTATTTTATTAGCTTTGGTACTTTTAAAGCAGATGTTTCATATGTGGACATGCATGGTTTAGGTTCATGGTTCTTAAAACCATTCTCACTCGAAATCACACTAAAAAGGCTTACAATTTCCTAAAATATGTTATCTATAAAGTTTTGTTGTTATTATTGATCTTCACTTTCGACGGCAGTTGAATTGAAAATGTTTTTAATTGTAATTTAGTGTCCTTGTTACGGGCTACAATGTTGTTGCTACACACACACAAATAAAAAGTATAATGAGTGTCACATACATCTAACAATGAAATGCGCGCCATTTAAGCACTTACATAACAAATCATTCCATTTTATAAAAAACAAAAACTTGAGTTTACTAAACTTATTGTTAGCAAAAAGTATTTCAAACAGTGAAATCAAAACAATACGATGTGTTTGTATGTGTGAAAGTTTGATCAATTTTTCTCTTATACTTATTTATTCAATTTATTTATTTATTTAGTTTATGAGTGTGAATTTTACTGTCTAATTATTATTTTTTATTTGTTTGACAATTGCTATTAAAATAGTATTTCTTATTATAATTTTAATTTCAATGTTTAACGTGTATTAACACTTTTGTTTCCTGAAACTATTGAGTATTGGCAAGATTGTATTTTACCTGGGCTAGTATTTGAGTAATGTATTAAACGTTCTGTCTAAATAACAGTCCTTGGTATTAAAAATGTGTTTAGGGCTGGAAATTGGTGGAACTGGGAAGTTTTGTGTTAATAGTATTCAGGTGGGTACCACAGTCCGACATCACATTAATATTGGAATTGATGGGTAGTTTGTTGTTTGAAATTGTAAATTAATTTTAACTTACACTTTTTTTCATTCAATTGTTTAAACTGTGCGAGTCAGGAGATGATGTGCTGCACATTTGGCTTTAAGTCGGGAGAGCAGGGGAATGCTTGTGTTGAAATTCACTTTCTTCCTGCGTGCTTGGATGAGATGGTTGGTGGCACTGGGGTTAGCTAACCACACCCCCCTGACCTATAACTGTACCAGATGTTGTTTAGTGCAGATATGTCAAATTTGCATGTGGCTCGATCCATTGTCCGGTGCCACTCACGAACCTTTTGAGGAACCAACACACAAGGCAGTCCAATTTTTAAATTTTAATAACATTGTAGAAATACACAATTTGGAAATTGGTTATTATTATATTAAATCTGGGCTAGAATATTCACCATAGGTTTTTACCTGAATGACAGTTGAAAATTTAATGTTTAGGTTTTGGGTTGCCAGCGCATGTAAAAGAACATTGTTTTGTTATAAATGATAAGTTTTTTAAATACATGTTATATTTTACATTTAAAATGATGTAAACTAAGTTTTCTCACACTATTTCATTACTTTTAATAACTTCTTTCTATCCATACCGAAACCATATTTTAAATATAATTAAAAGTACTTATTCTCCGTTTTGGAACGTTATCTACTATGTGTAATATAGTGCATATATCAATACCTTTCAATACAGGCATCGTATTTACTTGGGAAAGAGAAAATACATATACTTTTTTTATACAAAATAAATTATTTTATTGTACTTGAAAGTATTTAACTAAATACAAAATTTGTCTACACTGCGTGGGTGTACATTTGTAAAGAATTTGTTTGCATCATTATCAATCCCATGATTTAAATTTGTCGGTTGCCATTTTGAAGCTATATTTGTTAGACCTTTTGTGAAAGTGTTGTGAATAATAATTTTTTCAATTGGAATAAAATAATAAGCTTTGTGCCCGGCCTTGAATAAATATAGATATTATTGGCCTAAATTACTGTGGTTAGCTATCATATTCATACTTTACCATATGTTTTCATTGCAGCTCTCCACAGTGACATGTCAGCTGTTGGCGTAGGGATACATTAGGGACTATTTCTAGTAACTCTTTGAGCTGTCATCCAAGTAAGCTCGAGTGGTGAATGTACTTGATGATGTTGGCGCACCAAATTTGTATTTTTTACACACTGAATCGCAAAATTGGTTGAATTTGCAAACCAAATATGAATAATGATTGTCACTTGTGAGTTTGTTACCAAGTGTCTTCCAATACACGAGTTTGATATCTATTATGAAAGTGACTTGAACACAAGATTTAAACACGTCACTATTGCAAATAAAAGGTTTATTAAAATAAATAAAGAGTTCATCTGAAATTTCTTCTTTCTTTATTCAGTAGTAAGGATTTTAAAATTGATTATTTTTACTTAAATTGGTGACAGTATAAAACATTTATAATGCAGCCCTGTCAGTATGTTTGTGTTGAATGTGGGCGGGCAGCCCTCATGTTGACAAGTCTGACAAGCCGTATGTGTTAGTGCACGGTGAACACGTCCATTGGACACCATCATTTCCTCAAGATCGAGAACAACCAACGGCAGTGTCTAAACAAACACTAATCATTTAGTTATTACTGTTGTGTAAAATATGTTTGTTTTTTATTTTGTGATAGCTATTATTATATTCTTAAGTTATTTTATGATATTTTTAGACCATCTTTTATAATTTAATGTGATTAACAAAACAGTAATTATTGATGATTTCAATTCCTGTCATGGTGGCAAATGAAAAGACAAACATTCTATTCATTGTGTACACTTGCACAGTTAATTACTCAGGTGTTAACAGTATTACCCGCAAGATATATTCTGTTTTAACTTTAAAAATAGTGGGCATTGTTTTATAATTTTCTCTCTTTAGCATGCAACATTGATTATATGTTCAATTTATAAGGTTGTCAATCCTTCACTTCATCCAACATTGGTTGTATGTTCAGTTTATATAGTTGTCGATCCTTCACTCCATCCATCATTGATTGTATGTCCAGTTTATATAGTTGTCAATCCTTCACTCCATCCATCATTGATTGTATGTCCAGTTTATATAGTTGTCGATCCTTCACTCCATCCATCATTGATTGTATGTTCCGTTTATATAGTTGTTGATCCTTTACTCCATCCAAATTGAAGTTATGATGTAAAAATGTGTTTATTTGTTCTGCCATGTAAACTGTTTGTATTATCACAATATCAGGCTACATTTCAAATAGCTATTAGTGGACAGGTGTACCAATACCCTCAATTTAATACTATGCAAAAGCTGCTTTAAATCAGTGGTTTGGGGTAGTAAAGCCAAAATGCAGACATTGTAGGTAAGATGTTTAAAAGTGAAGACATCTTGGAAAACAAATGTTCATTGACAAGAAAACTATAATTTTTTATGTTTTAAATCAATTATTTGTATATTTTAAAGTCAAAGGTTTTATTGGTTTTCTTTATCAGTCAAAAATAAAAGTGTTATATTATATTTACTGTAATAAATGTATTTTTAAGTTCTTTTTCCAAAAGACAAAATGTTAACATTTGCACTCCTTCAATTAAATGTCCTCTATTTGTTGTCTACCCACATTTTGTCAAATAATCCCGCACACTTGGAGAGTAAGTTGTAACGTTCTGCCTTTAAACTGTGCCTATAGCAATACATGAACACGAGCGAAAGTATCCATGCAATTCTCCCTCACTTTGGTCCTCTAGTTTTATATTGTGTCTCAATGTTGGTACTAACACCGAACTGGTAAAAATGCATTCTTAAGTTGGTAGTAGATTCTATATCTATTGAGAGTTCTATCCAAATGATCCTTCATAATAAAAACAATAGAGACTTGTATAATTTGTATGTAAACCCACAAATCAATCACAAATAAAACATATTCAGTTATTATAAGTATATTTTATTTTGTTCAAATGTATTTCATTAACTCTGATAAGTTAACTTTACAATTACCTTAAAAATTAAGCTTTTGATTGCAACAAAATTAGAGCATTATTATAAGACCTCGAATAGACTTGAATCAAGTGTTTGACAACTGGTGTGACAACTGACACTTATTGATAACAGCCAGCTATCAATGTCACCAACTTTATCAATATTCAGCTATTTAAGAAGAATTATACCTAACATACAGAAAGCAAAACAACCCATATATAACTAATGTAAAAAATATATATTTTTAAATAAGAAATTTCTTCCTTATATGTTTATTGAATGTGTGTAGCTCTAAATGTGAAAGAACAATTTTACTCTGGTAATATTGTCTGTTGGCGGCAATACATGAGATAAGATTGGTATTTGGTGTATTCTCATTGGGCTATTGAAGCCGTTGAAAGTAAATATCAGTTTTACTTACTGAGTTACAGTTTATTAAATATGGAAGATGGCACAGGAAAGGGATAGAAGGTGTTTGGTAAGAAGGGGACTGTATAGTTTTGGCATCCCATAACCACGGAATGTTTATGTTATAACACACACGAGGATTGCCAAAATGACAATTATATTCTATTGTTCCTGACAATAAGAGCACCAAATTCAACCATCGCCCGATAGGTTCGGATCTGACCACGAGAACAATACGTGACGAACTACAAAACGAGAATGGCGTGCCCACGACCGGAAATATGAGCAGCGAGAGTAAACCGTCAAAAATGCGCACAACAGGCGCCAAAACAACACATTAAACATAGTTCAAAATAAAACAATATACCAATATATAAGCCCCAAACATCCCACCCCCTTGAAATACTCGTATTTCAATTAGTTTGAGGGGAGGGGAGACAATTTCACCACCGGTCTGGTAAGGACACCTTGTGTAGTGTGGACTTGAACGACACGCACTATGCCATCAGGACCAGGGAATGTTTTCACCACACGTCCTAGTCGCCAACATAATGGAGGCAGGTTTGGTTCCTGATGAGGACTAGGGGCACCTTCTTGAAGGTTGTCTTGGGGATGACTCCACTTGGGTTAGGGCAGGAGTTGTTGGAGGTAGCCTTGGTGCCAACGCTTCCAGAAGGACAAAGATTTGTTGAAGTAGGCTCATCTCGTCAGACGATTTATCGGAGTGGTGATGACTTCAGACTCTGGTAGTATCTGTGGTGGTCCCAAGGTTAAGAAGTGACTTTGTGTTGGTGATGACGAATTGCTGGGATCTGCTGATAATGCACAAAATGATCGTGAATTCAGAATGACTTCAATTTGTGTCAAGACAGTGCACAGATCTTCATATTTTAGGATCTGAGAGCCATTAGTTTTGATGAGTAATTAATTGACTGGTCATATCACTTCTTCCAAAAGTCCTCCAAAATGAGGAGTTGTGGGGGGATTAATGTGCCAGGTGATGTTGTGGTCAATTAACCACCTACTAAAAACTTCATTGTTGTCAGAATCGGTAGAAACCTTTGAAGAGTGAAAAGCTTTCTACTAGCACCAATAAAATTAGTTCTTCAGTCACTGAAAATATCTTAACAATGTCCTCGACGTGCAACAAAACGACGAAATGCCGCAAGAAAGGCTTCAGTTGATACGTCTGACGCCATTTCTATGTGAATAGCCTTTGTAGTGAAGCATACAAACAGACAAATATAGGCCAAACAGGTTCTAGGTTTGCGTACTTGAGCCATTATGATGGTGAATGTACC
Organism: Timema douglasi; assembly: GCA_901482245.1. NCBI lineage: Eukaryota > Metazoa > Arthropoda > Insecta > Phasmatodea > Timematidae > Timema > Timema douglasi. The sequence goes on along the minus strand of CABEEJ010004735.1, from coordinate 27,939 downwards.
CCCAGTGTCAACACTTGTCTTCAGAAAGAGTTTGTCTTGACAAACACGAGCAGCCGGGAGACTTTCCAAGGTTGGACGCAACTTGAAACATGTTAGACATTTGCGTAGCTGCAATCTGATTATGTTGCGTGCATCAATGATCCAGAACTCACGCTGAAGTAAGGATTGCAAGTTGTGTGGTCCTGGGTGTAGATGACCAAGGTGTAATTGGTCAATTAGACCTCTTTCAAACGATCCTACTTTTCACCGGACGCCGTGTCCGGCATGGCACCGTGCATACCAAAGGATGCACTGTCGAATAAACAGCATGATTGTGAAAATATCCAGCACGACTTCACTTTGTGCTCCCTCTTAGCTACTCTTGAGTTGCCACCATGGACAGTCACGAGAAATTGTTGTATCTTTACCATTTGTATATAAAAAGTAAAAAAGTTCAAGAAAATGGGTTCATACTTTAAATCTACAAAGACCAGTCGCTGGGGCTTTTGTCACTTTTTATCAAGATTTAAGAAAAGATGAGAGAACATTTTTAAACTACTTTAGAATGACCATAGCAAGTTTTAAAGTCCACTACTCCTCAAGCAAAATAGTAAGATGAGAGATGCCATTTCACCAACCGAAAGGTTTGCTGTATCTTTAAGGTAAGAGTTCTCAGAGTATCTTACTCTAGCTTAGTAATTACAGTTTGTGGAATCTTGATATGAAATAATATAGCCTTTAGAAACAGATTTTCAACCTGTTTATTCTTGTTTTACATAACAATATCTACTGTATTTTATAGAAAAGAAATCAGTATGTATTTATTTTAAACTCTTTACAGACTAATGAATATATAACAAACAAAATTAATTGAAATTAGAAAAAGGTAAATGTTTTACCAACTTTGATTTCTGAACACACTGATCCTTGTAGTCATGTTGAGAAACATTCCAAAAAGTGTAATCATTACAAGAAGAACTAGTTGATTAATTATAAAGCGGAGAAATACTTGATCCTGCTGACAGGTGAAACGACGTGTTGACCTGAAGCCGCGTTGTTTGGCTGAGAGCCACCCGGCTGTCCTAATCCACTTTTATGTCCAGTTGGCATAGGTATTTCAATCCGAGGTTGAGTTGGAGGAAACAAGGTTTTCCCATAAGTTGATAAAGTTGGTAGTGGTGGTGGTGGTGGTGGTGGGTATCTCCATGTTGATTGACACTGTTCCATTTGTTGAGATCCTTGGTAATTTGGTGGTGGTTGCATGTTTGATTTGTCATGTACAGACTATGAGGCACTCAGAGGAGTTGATCGAGACCGATGCATATGTTGAAGAATGTTCAAGACTTCAACTTGGAACTTTATCGTTTCATTGTCATCAAGTTTTTGAAGAATGGGAAGACTATCTTTAAAGAAGTTAAGGTGACAATCTTCTGGCTCTTGCAATTTCTGTAAAATTAACTTTTCAATATCTGACGTTCCAGGTTTTTGTTTTTTACGTTTCTCAGAAGGGGTGCGGGGATGGTGTTCGCCGGAATGTTTGATAATAAATCTTATTAAGTATTTCAATTTCTGATTCCTTTTCAGCGGTACTTTCTCTCTCATTATCCATTCTATAAGCTATCTCCTTTCTCTTAGTGTTCTTCTGCAGGAAGCCCAGTTGATCACTGTATATGTATTTCTTAGTTGATTTTGCCTCAGATCCAGTTCCTTTCCCATCTTCAAGCTTCTTCAAGTACTCCACCAGACGGTCTAGGATGTTATTCCACCTAACAATGAGGGCCTTACCTGAGTCAGAGAGGAATACTTCAATTACTTTTTGCCTTTGCATAGTTGCTGTGTAACTCTCGGCTACCCCAGAGGTGGCCAACCCACGGCATACGTGCCACTGGTGGCATATGAATGCATTTTGAGTAGCACGCTTAAAGTTACCATATATACAACGAAAAATTGCAATAAATTATTAGGTTAGCAAACAAATAAAACACCTAATTAGGCCAAGTTATTCAATTTCAAAAATTTTAGCTATTAAGTTCTCTGTCTCTGTGTATTGTTTCACGATACTCAAGATGTACGGATAATTTATTCTTGAAACATGAGTTTATTAAAGTATTTATAATGAAAATAGATAAGAGTTTTTTATTTCATTATTTATATTGATATGATATTTTTATGATCGTTATTTTTTTTTCCTATATCATATCTGAAATAAACAAAAATAATCCAAAGCCTTTAACTCAATCAATAATCAAATATAAATACATTATCAATCTTTAAAGTGTGATGGATGGGAACGGGAACTAAGGGCAGTATTTTTGTTTTATAATTTTTTTTTGCCAAAATGAATCAAATGTTTCTCTAGTAGAAACATAAAGTATAATTCTCTACACTTATTAATTTCAACAGCTCTTGAATATCTGTAAAGAGTGTCCCGGAATTTGACGAGAACTTTTCCTCTTCATTTAAAAAGTTTGTCATCTAAAAAATGTCACGTCAGTATTACAAGGTTGTAAGTGCCATTTTTATTATTATTATTATTATTATTATTATTATTATTATTATTATTATTATTACAAGGTTGTATGTGCACGGAACTACCTTTAAAACTTCCACACTAGGCTGCATCACCTTTTTTAGACAATAAGTTCCATATTATTTAAAGTTGTTTAAGATTATCTTTGTAGTTACAAAGCTGTATGTGTCACATGCAAGTTTGGTATACACTATACCACCTTAGTCGTATGATTTGTGCTACGTGGCTGTATGTTACCATAGAACTCTGTAATATTCAATTTTATAATTGTTTATTTTAACCAGGTGGTATGTGACAAGTAATTCATTCTGTTGAATATGGCATTTAAAAGCAGTTGTGTGGACAATATTAGCCATTTGAATGAAGAACTTATTAACAAGTTGTTAGTTAATTATGATAGTGGTAGTGACAAAGAAGAATTATTAGTCCCAAATTACAACTCATCTGTTAAAATGTAAGAATAACGTTTGGCTTCTAAATCAGCATTATTTTGTGTGTGGAATTTTTTAGGTTAATATAATAGTAGGGTGCTTAGTTATGTAAGCTAGCTGTGCCATGGACTTTTTATGAGTATCTTATTGCTACAAGTAATATTATGCCCTATTCAAACTAAAACTATGTCTGTCCTAGGCTGAATGAAATAATAGGCCTATTTTTTGGGTAGTTTTTTGCACTAATTCCCCCAAAAATATAATATTAAATGGTAGAATAAATTTGAGTGACTACTTTAAGGAATTAAAAATAGTAACAATCATTATTAAATATAATGTGATCCTTTTAACAACATAATTATATGCTTATGAAAGTATTACTTTTCCTTTATTCTAGGTTTGCTGAATCAACTGATGTTGGATTTCCTCCACTAAATTCAAATGATATAATAATATGTGAAAACGCGGCAGAAGAATTAGTGATATCTTGCAGAGACGAAATAATAATATATGAGGATGCTACAGATTGTATTGTTGAGGTGCTGCCAGAAGATGTTGATAGAAGTGAAGCAGGATTGGCTATGGAAGCATTCCACATAGGTGATATCATACTGGAAGACAAGACAGACTCTTTGGTTGATAGAGGTGTTAAACACAATGACCTAAAAAATAAGATTTTGGTTGATGGTTCTGTGACTTTTACAGAAAATCTAAACACTGAAAAGGATTCTAGTTGCAAAGAAAATATTATTAATGAGACTAAGATCAGCTCTGTAACAAAAACTAGAAAACTCAAAAGAGACCAAAAGTCATGGGCATGCAATGTAAGAAAAGGAAAGTGTCAGTCTAGGCAGACATATATTTCTGTGAGAAAAAATAAGGTTTTAGCTAAATCTGTGAAAACAACCAAAAAATGTATGGGATCATGCGAATATAAGTGTCAAAATATAATTACAAATAACGAGAGAGAAGTAATTTTCCAAAAATATTACGCTCTTTCTCCAAATGAAAAGGAACATTTCATTGTCTCCACAACTGAGTGCTCTGGAGTCGAAGGGCATCGATAAGAGAAAACAGGTGAATCCTCACGTAGAAAGAAAACATTTAAGTATTTATTTACTGTTAGCAATACTCACATACAAGTATGTAAACAGTTTTACCAGTCATTTTATCAATCAGCCAAAAACCTGTTTACACAATCCATGAAAAAAAATGGCATCTGTAATATTATCAACCCCTCTTTGAAAGGACGACACGTAAAAATACAAATTCTTGACCGCGAAAACAAAAAGTTCGAGATCATATTTCATCTTTCCCTACAGTTGAGTCACATTACCGTAGAAGTAACAGCAAGAGGAAATATTTAGATTATACTCTCAATGTTTCCTTGGTGTACAAATCAACTAAAAGAAAAGGGTGAGAACCCTGTTAAACAATCCTTTTACAGACAAATATTTGTTACAGAATACAATCTTTATTTTCATGTCCACAAAAAAGACAGGTGTGAGCTTTTTTAAGAAGTGAAGCTAGCTAAAAGTGAAAAAACATTGACAGAGGACAGATTAAAGCCATATGAAATTCATATTGCTGAAAATGGGGCAATGCGAGTATATAGACAAGGTGATAGAGATGATAAAAGCAAATCTGTATTATGTTTTGATTTAGAAAATGTACTTACGTGCCCAAGAGCCAAGGTCAGCTGTTTTTTTATTACAGTAAGCTGAATTTGTACAGTCATCTTTCAACAACCAAACGGGTATACGGTGCCTTATGGGAAGAGCAGGAAATGATATTGATAGTTCTGAATTTAAAATATTGAAGCAGGTTGCAAAAGACAATCCAAACATAAAAATAGTTAACACTATGGAGTGACAGTTGCGTACTGCAGAACAGGAACTCAATAATTTCATTTGCAGTGCTTGACTTTTTTAAACCTCGTCCATCTATTGATGGAATCACAATGAAATTCTCAACACCTGGTCATTCCTGTGTTCAGGAGATAGACTCAGTGCATAGCTGTATAGAAAAAGTGTTGTCAAAAAGTGAGTTTTTCTCTCCCATTTCTTTGTTGCGGTTGTTACTAAAAGTGAGCCAAAAGAAGCCTTATAAGATACTACAAATGGTTAAGACAGATTTAAAATATTTTCAAACCTGTGCCACAAACGTGAATTTCAAACAAGTTCTTTATTCAAAAGTAACATCGCTAAGGTTCACTCACTGACATTGAATATTGTGAGTCTCATTTGTCTGAGTCCTATACCAATGTTAACTTAAAAAAAAGATTAGACAGTTATGAAAATCTTCAACTGACTTTGTTGGTACTGATAGTTTGAAATCTTCAATCATACGTCTAACACCCAAAGTCAGTTGTCGGATTGCAGAACTATCAGAACAGAATAAAACGTCCTTATAAGAAATGCTGAAGCGGATGCCACAAATCGACAGAGAGTATTACTCACATCTTTGTATCTTGAACAAATAAATAACTCGTACTTAATTACAAATAGTTAACATCAATATTTTTTTATTATGAATATGGTAACTGTGTTTGTTCAGCAAAAATACATTAAAAACTATTTGGTGCAATTTCTTTATAAAATGTACATTAACTTGTGTGTTTTTCATTATGTTTTTAGATTCTGCTATAGACTTTGCTATGAAACTGTAACCACTAAAACTAAATTTAAGACAAATAAATAAAAACTTTAAGCATACATGTATTATTATATTGTATCTAGTTATAAAATGCTAGTTGTTTTAATAGTTTGTACCAAACTGTGTTATTGTAAGAAAATAATCATAACAAAGTTGTATGTAACATTAATTATAGTAAAACATTTTCCCTGGAGTTTCAAAGCTGTATGTGTAAATGTAATTGGCTATAGCAGCTAAAAAATGGAAGGAAAATTTTCTAACTGTATGTAAATTTAACATAAATAGTAACATTACTTACTTAGTATACAAACTTATAATACTACTGCCTATCACTTAAGAGGGTAACGATCATATTGCACATTCAAGTCCATTTATCTCCAAACATATATTATGTGTTCACATACAACCTTGTAATACTAAGGTGACGTAAATGCCACCATTCTCATAACAGATATTGTACAGCTGCTGATCCTAGAAAGTTAAATTCTATGTTTCTAATAGAGAAATATTTGATTTAGTTTGGCCAAAAATCTTCTTTGCTCTAAAAACTACAAAAAAACTGCCCTTCGCTCACGTTCCCTTCCATCCCACCTTAAATAGACCTATTAAAATGTTGTATTTAAAAAAAATTGTGGTGGCTACTAAGCATGGACAGCCATAAATGGTTAATAAGAGGGGGGAGGGGGGGTTGAGACTCCCTTATCACTCTTCAATATTTATTAGCGTGTTGAGTTTTAATTTTCAATGTTTTTAATGCCAGGTGTATTTTTAGGTACCTTGCAAGTGGTAATACTTTCACGGATCTTCACTATTTTTATCGAGGAGTGTCTACCATTTCTGAGATTGTTCATGAAGTGTGTGATGCTGTGCCGAGCTAACCTCAGTTAGCTCACACAAGGGTCTTAGTATGTAACCTTTCTCTGGCGCATATATATTTCTAGTTACTTTCTTTGATCCTTAATGAGCCTCCTTTAATTGTTCGTGCACGCGAATTCCCCCTTCCTTTGAAGAGGGGTAATTCCTGACGTTCATATGTCTTTTTCCCCCCTCCACTCTCTTCGATCACTGGTCATGCACTCTGCTCGAAGCGAGTCCGGCCCTGTATTTTCACCCCTCCTCTCTCCTTGCAGTTAGTTCCCGGCAGGGAGTGCTCAGCGACTATCTTAAGCGAGTGCTAGCTTTAGGGTAGTACTATTAACACTGGGGAAAGACGCTTCGTCTTAGACCTGGTATTCTGCGCTCTTTAAATGTTGGCAGTGTTCACCTGAGATACAACGGGTTGTCGCTGCCCTGTATAGTCGCCATGGCATCGCTGGGATGGCTGCTTTTGGGACCATCACAGTTAACCCTCGCCACACCTTGCCTTGATAAATTGTCTACTACTATCTACAGCTGGTACGGTACTGGTATTCTCCCGCTGGTACGGAACTACTTCATCATTGGTGCCTTGCTGGCGCTAGCTTGCTGGTACTGGGCGGCTAATCTCCAGCGAGTACGTTACTGGTATTCGACCGCTGGTAAGGAGCTACTTCATCATTGGTGCCTTGCTGGTGTTGGCTTGCTGGAGGCGTGCTGGTACTAGGCCGCTAATCTCCAGTGGGTATGGTACTGGTATTCGCCCGCTGGTACGGACCTATCTCATCATTGGTGCCTTGCTGGCGCTCACACGCTGGAAGCGTACTGGTTCAACGGGGCTGCGATGCTGGTACTCTCCCGATTGTTAGCAGCAGGCTCGTGGTGGGTACGTTCGCCAGGAAGTTCACGCTGCTGACGGACCCATCAGAATACGGTTGGTCGAGGTGTACAGGATTTAAGCGCGCAAGGACCCACTGCCTTTAGAGCGTGCGACATAGTATAGTGATGCGTGTTGTCTAGGTCGTGAGTACTGGTAGTGGATGTGTAACGGGCTCAACTCCCGGGGGAAGTACTCTAGGTTATTTGTTAGGCGTATTGTTGTGAAGCATTGAGGCGATTGTTGCTCCATTAGAGCTTGTAGTGCTAGAATATGTAATCATGCACTGTGTGCCAAGCCTATAGGTAACCTTATATTTGTATGTTCTCATAGGCTGGGTGAGGATAGCCAGACACCAGTTTACTATATACTCAGAGCCGGCCAGAATGTTACCACCAGTCTATACGAATAATTTAACTTGTTAGCCCAGATTTCCAGGGAGCTCATGTTTATATATGTGTTGTTAGCATACCCCAGCCTTGGGCATGATCAGCCAGAATGTTCTTTATTAGTATAGTGGTTCTGCATTTTTTCTAGAGTCGGTCATTGTCTGTGTGATAAGCAAGTAGCTAGAAAGTTATGCCGCCTGTGTATAATGCCACCAGAATCCTATAATCTATTATTTGTCGTGCTTATAATGTGTTTACTGTCAATATTAAATAAATCTTATATGCTCAATTTCTTTCTACTATGTTTACTTGCATCCCACCTCAATTTTCCTGTGGTTAGGGTGCAATGCTGTGTGGGACAATTTGCGTTTCAATGGATATAATAAGAAAACTCAGTTTCCCCATTGTATTGGGTCTGTTGAGGGCAAACACATCCGGATCATAAAGCCTGGACATAGTGGTTCTTTGTTTTTCAACTACAAGGATTTTTTTTTTCAATTGTACTGCTTGCTGTGGTTGATAGTGATATGTTTTATTTTTGTTGACATTGGGGCTTATGGAAAAGACTGTGAATCAACAATTGTAGCAATTTTAGCTACAAGTCAAATAAAAATGGGCAAGTCAACAACAACTACATTTACCCAATCTCACAGTCCAGGCTATGCACCACTAATAACAACACGTCTGGCCACATTATCGGCCCGCGAACAACTGTTAGGTCCGAGCCAAGAATCAAACCTCACCCGCTAGAGACCGCCACCGTGCTCATTGCCAGTCCAACAACCAGGAGAAGAGAAGAGAGGCAAGAGTAAAAGAGGCCAGTAACAGCCAGACGTTTCCAGAAGAAAATAGACGTTTCCAGTGTCACGCACATCCCCTCCCCCTTTGTGTTAAACTCTGTGATCCCCACCCCTTTGATCCCGTCTCTCCTGTTCTACGAGTTTTGTGCACTATATAAAAGACCGTCCATGAAAATAGACTGCACTCTAACCTTTCGATCCCCTTCCCGGAAATCGACTCATGTGATATCAACATCTCATCATCATACCTTATACACACCTTCCCACATCCCAGTCAATAAAATCCTCCCCAAATCCCGAGACCCAGCGCAATCACTCAGTTTCACCAATTTCAACTCACAGTGTAAATAATGATACTATTGTATGTACAAGGTATTAATAATCATTCACGAGGTCAGGAGTCACGAAAGTGACTCTATTCTCGAACACAAATATAGCCCTTTCGCAGGCAGACCTGGTTTGGCATTACGGTCAAGTCAGTATAGTCCTGAGTCGGGCTACAAAATCACACACCTGTAGTATTCTGCAGGCTCATTTCATCTGTTCCATTTCATCAGGTTTATAAGTTCATTCGCGAGGTTAAGAGTCATGACAATGACTCGGTACTCAAACAACAAATCAGCCCTTTCGCAGACATCGTAGCTTGGCGTAACTGTCAAGTTGGTAGCTCTGAGTCGGGCAACAGCCGAACGGCAGACTGCACTCTTGTATTGGGCGTGGAAGTAATAAGACGAAGCCGAGGCTTCAAGGACTTATATAAGATGTAAGGAGAAATTAACTTTTGGCGTAATAATATCTTGTAACTATTCAAAATTCTCGTTCGGCCATTCTTTTTTTAATATAAATTATTTAAGTCTTGTATTATTCTTCGTTCTTTTTGGAACATTGATTCAACTTTATACTATTTAACTTGTGAGTTGTGTTTCACAATTAATTTAGTAAATATTTACTTGAGAGAGTTCGTTAATAACATTATGTCATATTATTCAAAATTTAGTAATGTTATGCGTTATACTTGATATTTATAAATATGGAATTAACTTTAAACTATTTAACTTGTGAGTGGTGTTTCATAATTAATTTAGTAATATTAGGCGTCACACTTGATATTTATAAATATGGAATTAACTTTGGACTATTTAACTTGTGATTTGTATTTCACAATTAATTTATTAAGGGTTTATTTTGGGAGAATTCATTAATAATATTACATCATATTATTCAAAATTGGTAATTTTATGCGGTAGGCTTGGTATTTATATAATTGAATTAACTTTGAATTACTTAACTTGTGGAGTTCATTTCATATTTAAGTTGGTAATGTTTTATTGGGGAGAAATTATGTATAATATTATATATAGTAATATTCAAATTTGGTAATGCTAAGCATTATGTTTTGTATCCATAGACATTGAATTAACTTTGTTTTGCGTAATATTTCTAAGGTATTTAAATGAAAACATTTAAATTTGTATGAAATAATTTCCTTTTGGGAAATATCGATGTTTATAGTTGCGCATATTTAAGGTCATTGCTGTTATTGTATCTATACGGAGCAAATTTAAATTTCTTCTAAATATATGCATGTTGTTAAAATTTGGTATACATTTAATAAACTTGATATTTATGACTTGCAATCTCTTAATATTATATTTAAACCCTGTTATCCCTAGGTTTAGAAAAGTATACTATCCAGGCACTTTTTTTTTAGCTTTCAGCTTTATCCTGTCCATATAATATATATATATTTGAAGGAGGACCGTAGTTTTTTCCGCATCTAGGATTGAGTTGCGTGCACTAGGGACGTATAATGTACCCAGCATTCTCAAAACAGTAATTCACACTGCTCATTCCTATTTGTTTATTTACCTTTTTTTAAATAACATTAGATTATATTTTCTTTTCGTGTATTTGAGCCCCTCTAATTTTAGAGCTAGGGTTACACAATCTTCAAGGAATCACTGCTTTGGAAAAGCACAATTAACAATGAACTGCCCCTTCCCAAACCAAAGCCCTTTCCAGCACGTAGATATCAAGACATTCCTTATGTGTTTATTGGAGACGAAGGCTTTGAGATTTACAAACATCTTATGTGGTTCTATTCGGTGAAAATCCTGAATCAACCAAAGCAAATATTTAACTACTGTTTGAATAGAGCTAGGAGGTATATCGAATGTTGCTTTGGGATCTTATCAAATAAATGGAGAATTTTTCATATACCACTCAAAGTCTCAATGGAATTATCTATTAAAATAGTAAAGGCATGCTGTATTCTGCATAATTGTGTGTGAGAGAGAGATGGATATAAATTTACAGACACACTCACAATAATAGGTTTTAAAGGACATTTCTGACACGAAGGGTGAACGTGGAAACAAGTCAGCAAATTACATTCGAAAAGTTTTTACCGATTTATTCATGACCAACGAGGGATCACTTCACTGGCAGTGTAGATTTCAGAAAATAGGGGAGAACTATCCGATTGTTTAAAGAAAGGTATTGACAAATATCAATATTCTATTGGATTAATAATAATTTGACATGAATAAGTTTTTTCATATGTTTTCTTTTATTATTAATTATCTGTTAGATATAGGTATTTAATAAAATGAGGAGTCTTTAATTATTTCCTGAAATATTATATTATGAACGTGTCCTTATTCTTGTTGGATGTTTGTGTAACAGTGCTTAAACTGATAATTTAATCAAATGTTTTTAGGAACAATTTTCGAATTTTAATGAGAGAGAAGTGGCCTACGGAATCCCATATTGGGAAGAACCATCCTACTAACAGTCCAAAAAAACTTACCATATTAATATTTTTCCTCGCCACTCATTTCCTTAAAGTTCAGGTTCAGTTCCTTGATTACTTCCCTCCAAGCTGCTGTAGTTTCCGGACGTGATTTGTAGTCTTCTAGGCCTTTATCCCACAGAACAGGTCTATTTGAAACTAAAGTTATTAATAGTCTGTACCTTCTCGGGGTTTAGATGGTACGTAACATACATATATCCATGTAAGAAATAACAAGAAGAGGGTAGGTTTTAAAAATATAAATTTAATTAATCATAAGTCAGAACACGGTACATAATGCATCTTAAGAACACTATCTCAATAACATGGTCTATAAACTTTACTGCATCAAGTTGCCTACTAGATCACTGGGTAGAGACAAAAGTAAACATGGCGTGAAGCGCCCATTAGCTGTATGATAACAGATTAGAAAAGCTAGTAACAATCCGTCTGCTTGATACATTAACCTGGAACATTCTGCAGACAATTGTACCGGGAAAGTTCAAAGTCTGTGTTCTCGGCTATTACCTTTTCTTAGGCAGGTACACGACCCATTGGTCTAAGCCAGTTGGGCAACAATAATACAATAGTTGGGCTCCCCAAAAAGAGGGGGCGAGCAACACAAATTAAAGACAAAAAATTAGAAACCACGAGCCGTTCCAGAAGCGCTGAAGTGGCCCACAAGTTGAATACCCAAGCGGCGTACAAAATAAATTAAACATGAAATATTATATACCACCAGCCATGCCCGAAGGGCTGAAGCGGCCCACAAGTTGAACACCCATGCGGTGTACAACATAAATTAAACATGCCAAACTAGGCATTGCCCCAAGGCCCTGAACAATCAGAACTATCTCTTTCCCGGCTAACCGTCTCGAAGACTGCAAAATAGTCATACGGGTTAAGGTGTGGGACTCACTCCCATTGAAACTGCTGGTCCAAGGACTCAACAGGAAACTCGCGTGAAGCGCGAGAGTATATCATTATATATATATATATATATATATATATAAAACTACGAGTGACATTAAGTTATATAATGGGCTAATCCTCCAAACTAATATTCCCTAAAGACTACGATGTGAGTCCAGCTATGGTACGGGCTATTCCCGATTCCTTTATTGATCTATCGAAGTCCAGGCTACTTTCTACGGTCCGGTTGGTCCCACGGCGAGAACATCTTGATCACCTCTAAATGAAGGCTATGTTTGTTGAGAGACGACTGTTTAGAAGACGTTGATTAATAGTAATCATATTGTTGCCAAGCGAACCACAGAGTTTTATAGCGGTCGAACACACTGCATGCTGGGACGGATGAGGATAGGGGGTGATTGACCATCTAGGGGGTTCTGGAAGGTTGACTCCACCTAGTGAGCTGGCTGAGTGCCTTCTTCAGTTGATCCAGAAACTCGGACCGGTCAAGTGCGATATAATTGAATGACACGGCCCCCCACCATTCTGACGGCATCACTTCTGATGGGGCCGGAATCATTCCATGAAGTATCAAAGACGTTGGTATGTAACATAAACATCTATGTATTACAAAACTTGTATGTAGATCAGGGAAGAATAATACAAGTGTGTATTTTACCCATGATTAGTTGCTTCAAATTTTAGGGCCGAAAAAGGGCTGAACTGGTTTAGCCCGTTACAACTCTACATCTACCTCTACCTCTACATCTACCTCATGACCCTCCATTATCAATAAACTCAAAACTATTTTAAAATACATGAACAAATCGCGACACCTCTGTGACACACACTATATATATCGTTGTCTATAATGTACTGAACTGTGTCCACCGGACGGCGAAAAGTCAATACGAGCAATATAATCAGCAAATTTTGTTTGACCCAAAATAGCAGAGCCTTCTGTAGTCCATCATCTAGCAAGGGTCCAAGACGAGAAGCACAAACAAAATGAAAGCAATAAGCTGTTACCCGTATTATTTTTGATAAAGACGAAAACTTATCTAACAAATCCAAAATGTTGGTGTCAGAGGCGACTGTAGTCAGAGTTAGTGTTTTGCGCTCTTCAATAGGTTCAGCTAAATGAAGCAATTCTTTAGGTTGCGGCCAGTTGATTGAATCCTCCCTAAGCCACAAGTGTCCTGCCCACCGAAGTGGTTGCTTGACAAGCTGAGAGGGAAACAACCAACGAGAGGCACAGTCAGCTGGGTTGTACTCCGATGGTATATGGTGCCACCAATCGGTGAAAGTGAAGTCTTGGATCTTACTCACATGATTGCCAACAAAAGTTTTCCACATGTGGGACGAAGATTGGATCCAGGTCAGTGTGATTGTAGAGTCTGTCCAGGCATAGAGCTTGTCAATTTTCAAGAACGAATATGTTTCCATTAGCAAATGCAACATGCGTGCCAAAAGTAACGCCGCACATAGTTCCAAGCGAGGAAGTGAAGCTCGTTTTATGGATACTAACTTTTATTTAGCGAGTAAGAATCGTACCTTTAACTGTGCCAGATGAAATAACTCAGCGGTATACAACAGCTACACAACCACTATCAGAGCTGTCAAAGAAGCCATGAATCTCAAAGCTACAATCTTCATCTGCAGAGACCAGACATCTGTCGATTGAGATGTTGGAAACAAGTGGAAGCTCAGCTCTGAAACGATTCCACCTTTCAGCTATTTCAGGAGAGTGGGAGAGTCCCAGTCAACACCTTTAATCCATAAGAGGTGGATAAGATATTTTGTGAACAAGATGAGAGGAATGGGTCAAATATTCTTGCAATATCCGAGAGAATTGCTCGTTTGAAAAGGGATTTTGAGGTAATTTGTACCTTGTAAAAAAAGTGTCTAACCCAGGGTTTCATTGTAAATCAAGAACCTTAACTGTGGAATCATCATCAAAAGAATATGACAATGGAGGCATTTGAATATATTCTTGGCCTAGAAGTATTGGGTGATTACTTGCGAACTTTTAATTGAAAGCCACCAGTCTTCAACAACTGTACAAGTTCTTGCTTGAAAGCCAGGGCCTTTTCAAGGGAATCAGCACCTGAACACACATCATCAACATACAGATCTGAGTGTACCACCTTTGAGGCCTGTGGAAAACGGATCTTTTCATCATCAGAAAACTGATGTAGGGTGCGAATGGTGACATAAGGTGACGAGGATACTCCGTAAGTCACCGTCTTCAGAAGATAGACTTGACTAAGATCACTCACGTTGAACCTTCAAAAAATGCGCTTGTAGTATTGAGCTTCAGGATGGACTTAAATTTGACGATGCATTTCTTTGATATCAGCAGTATAAACAACTGAATGTGAACTAAAAAGAAGGATAACTTTTATAATATCCCTTTGATGTTTGAAGTTTCGGTCCTGTTAAGAGTTGGTCATTTAGAGAAGTTCCCAATTCTGTCTTGGCCGAAGCATTGAACACCACCTGAAGCTTATGGGTAGTACTGCCAGGTTTTATCACACAATGAGACGGGGAATGAAGTAAGAATAGCCAGAGTTGAAGGATGGATCTGTTACTAGCTCCATGTGACGTGTATTTAGATAGTCCTGTATGAAGCCCAGATAACTGGCCTTTAAATGAGGTTGTCGGTGTAGTCGGCGTTCGAGGGCTTGATCAGGACGAAGAGCAGTGGTGTGTGAGTCACCAAGTTCTGGTATGGGTCCAGCAAATGGGAGTGACGCACTGAAATGGCCCATAGAATCTCAAGTTTGCATTTTGATGAAGATGTCTTCACAGAGAGCTTCCTTGGGAGTGATAACTGGGATTGACGGCAGTTATTATAGTTTCCAAAACTGATCCACGACATCTGTTAGGGCTGGTGTGCTTGATGACGAAGAGATGAAGAACGATGACATGTATAGAGATGAGGTGTATGGTGACATTGAGGGTTGCTGCACCCTTCCTGTTAACACCCATCCAAATACAGTTTTTAGGGCACAGGGAGTCCCAGGTTCCCCCTCCAGCTTCCTTCCTGTGATGATGTGGGAGGAGGTTTCTGCACTGATCAGCGCATCGATGGGTCCTGGGGTACAGAATATAGGATCTGCAGAGGGATACTGTGTAAGTGACCAGTAATCCGGGGTAGAACAAAGACATCGATAGACAAGCTAGGGGACAACAATCCAATGGGTAGGGCAAAACCGGTTGAGAACCCTTTAGCAACAAATAATGGTGTGTGGAAAAGTTCATAAAGGGTTAAGGAATCCTTGCGTCATGACAGGCCTGACCACGACAGATATTGGTCAGTGATAAAACTAGCTTAACTCCCAGAGTCAACTAGCATCCTGATCACTTGCTGATATGATCCTGATACATCCTGTGCTTCAACAAGTGCTGTGGACAGCAGGATGGTGACGGGTGGGTTAGTCCTACAAAGGAGGCCATGATATTGACTGGAGCTCTAGCCTCGTTTTATGTTTCTTGATGCGTGGGGTGAATATGTGGTGTACTAAATACAAACTACTCTGGAAAATGTAGTGATGAATGATGCTTGGCATCACAAGTACGGCAGGGACACTGTGCAGATTGATGAGACTCTCGGAGGCAGTTTAAGCAAAGTCTCTCTTGCTTGATGAAGTTGAAGCGCTCCTCTGTGTCCCTGAGAAGGTACTCGTGCAAGGAGTGAAATGCATTGCACAAAACACACTGTGAAGGTGAAGTTGAAACCATAATCGTGGCTGGTTGTTGTGATCTTCGACCACTAATGGCATTGAAGGATGACCTTAGAGGTGGTTTGACCTTGTATGAGGTCAGGGATTCAAAGTAACAACAATATATTTCCAATAAATTTACGAATCTGTCAACAGTGGGTAGCTCCGTGTCAACAAAAGTGCGCTCCTATCGAGTGTGCATGTGAAGAGCAATGCCTAATTTATTGCTAATTATATAGATAAGGAACAAGTTCCAATGAGCCACAGGAATTTCCAGGTCATGAAGAGCAGCTACATTTTTCCTCGGTGTAGAGAGAAGGACACGCATTGCAGTAGGAGACTCAGACGATACCAATGGTATCTGGAGGAGTGCATCGATGTGTTGTGCCACAGTGAGACGTTTGTTGTCATACCACCTCACTAACAAATCCCATGCCACAAGATAGTTTCCTTTGGTGAGTGGAAGTGCCTGTATTATTGATAGTGGCTCGCCACTGACTGCTGACTTCAATGTTGGTGAGGTTGTTATCAGTGACAAGGGTTTTAAACAAATTAGAAAAATTGGTCCACAATTTAAGATCACCATTAAAATGTGGTAATGGACTGGCCGAGAGAGTTATGCGAGAAGCACTTGAGGGAATAAGTAGTTGCGTGGATATGTTGGGACCTTTGGTGGCACTAACTCAATTCAAAATGGACATTATGTAGTAATAGGTGTTATCAAAGTAACAAAGTTTCTTCTCGTATGCGTTAAGGTTGAAGTCGTCAATGTCTTGACTACTTAATTGCACGGTTAAGTGGTCTGCCTCGTAGGGTTCACTCAAGACCTTCAGATTAGGACAGGTAGCTTTGAATAGCGCACGACACTTGTGGTCTTGGCTCTCACTTGCTTTAGCTAACGTTTCCGCGCGTTTAATCCGGCAATCGGCACGTGTAAGCTTGATTAAAGAAGAGCCCAGAGATAAATTCGGGATTTAGAATTAATTCACTACGTACTACCAAAATAAACACGACCGACACGAGAACACGTAAACTAAAGTGTGTTTACAATCTGACAAAGTAAGCAACAGAGCGGAGGGAAATGTAATGTTCCAATATGACGTTGGCGCGTAATCAAGGCTTGGAAAGCGTTATTTTAAATTATGGCCGCCATTAACATAAATTACAAAGCAAAATTAATGATCTAAGTTAAAATCCACGCGTAATTTGTAACAAAATACATTCAAACGAGAGAGAAGTACCGAAAACCCATGATTTCACACAAGAGCTGATATAGGCCTATAAACTGTGTAATGGCGATCTTGACATGATACATGTACACATGTGGGCCATACTAATGTTTTTATATAATATATTATTGTTATCATAATGATAGGTAGTTAGTTAAAGCATGATTCTTAATTATTTTTTATGACACGATGGAGACACCTAATAAATTTCTGTAAACTTTTTCATCATCCTAAATGTTTAAAACTAATTGGTTTCGATCCATGCCAATACTAGGATGTTTATATACATACGTACGATACACTTGGTTATTTTTATAAACCATATAAATAATCAAACAAAATAATTAGGCTGCGACCATTCTAGACTATTGACTGGCGAATAATCAACACGAGAAGATTTACAATTATTTATCAATGAGGACATACAGCAAAAATGTTCATAAAAGAACACGAGAAAATAAAGCGACGCGAGGAAGGTTCAAAATCCGCCATGGATGGGTCGAATGTTTGGTAAGAAGGGGACTGTATAATTTCCCATAACCACGGAATGTTTATGCTATAAGACACACGAGGATTGCCAAAATGACAATTATATTCTATTGTTCATGACAATAAGAGCAACAAATGCAACCATCGCTCGATGGGTTAGGATCTGACCACGAGAACAATACGGGATGAACTACAAAGCGAGAATGGCGTGCTCGCGACCGGAAATACGAACGGCGAGAGTAAACCATCAAAAATGCGCACAACAAGCGCCAAAACAACACAGTAAACATAGTTCAAAATAAAACAATATACAAATATACAAGCCCCAAACAGAAGGGAACAAACACTTTATGGCATACGTTGGGAGAATGGGCAGTAATGATCAATTTTCTTTCAAGAGGCAGCCATTACCTCTTTGTCCCGTGGTAGCTGTGTAAAGAGTGATCTGTGGCTATTGTGCTTTTTCCCTTTTATCCTAAATTTTCCTATACATATAACAAAATGTATCTAAAAAAGTTAAAGATAAGTTTTCTTCTTAATACAATACACCCTCCTCCTCCTGGTAGCACAAGATAGAGACAGTAGACACAAAGTGCTCACACAAGTTCTTATAGTCACTTCCATCAAGTATAGAGTATAGACTCTGGGAAAGAGCTAAAAAAGTTTATTAAGTGTCAAACCATTTGAAACTTGACGCGAGCTAGCTCAGCATTAGTATAGCTGTCTCTGATATAGGAGGTTTTAGGCTTGAGTCCCAGCTAGGTTTGCTAAGTGTGATTCTCTAGATGGTTATTTTCACTGTGGTTTTCCCATTCTCTTTGGGCAAATATTGGTGCAAGTCCTTAAAACTCATCTTTCTCATTCTGTAGCAATGAAATTGTTCTAAGTCGCCAATATTCCGATAGGTCATTAAGAGGCACACAAATAAATGGTGACAATGGTGTCCTATAACTGTTATTAGAGCTGTCAATGTGTTCTTGATAGGTTTCTTTTATTTTTTCAGTGCAGTATATTTGATTGACTGCTATTGTAGAAACTTTTTACTATCATGCATTGTATTAATTCTCCACCTTAAAATTTTTTACCTTGCTTCATTTCTTTCACTTATTTTACTATTTTGTTGATAGGTTTCCAAGGTGATCTTATTGCCAGTTAAATTCCCTTTATTATCTATGGTTAAATTTAAGACTACCAGAAATAGTCTGAGTTATTTTAAGCTCTGTTCGTTATAGCAATAACGTGAATAATGGCTTTGGCTGTTTTGAGAATATCGTGGAAAGTAAGACGCATCATGACATTTGGGCTAATGGTATCTAACTTTATACAGATTTTCTTTGGTTCAATCCTCGTCTTGACAAGTGCCTATGTTATAATAAATGTGAAGCCATATCTAGACACAGACGACCAAGCCCCGTTCCGATGGATATTCTCGGGACTGATAGTACATGGAGCTATGGTGATGATGCTGCACCTCATTGGCCAACTGTTCTGTAAGGAGTGTTCCTCTCCAACAAAACACCCTAACTTCCCGCGGTGGCTGTCCATGTGGCTTTTAGTCACACTTTTCATCTTGGTACTCGGAATAGTGATAGCTTCAAAGTGTCGAGCATGTGCTACGGCTCTTCGGCTCTTGATCCACAGTTCCATGTTTGGGGGACTGGGGCAGTACCTGCATGACGTGAAATGGAAGTCACTACTTGACACTCTACAGCAAGAGTTGAAGTGCTGTGGCGTGGAAGGACCCCAGGATTGGCGCACAACCTCCTGGATCCCTCTGGACCAGTTCAGAGAAGAGTCGACGACGGTGAGCAAGTATGTCGAGGTGGATGGAAGAGTGCTCCCTCCTGTGTTGCCGTGGAGTTGTTGTAATCCGTCATCGGATATTCCATGTCTACATGACCCACTGCAACAGCGACACATCGCTTACCTCTGGGATGATAGATCGGAGCACATCCTCGCATCCATCCACCCTCAAGGATGTCTGTCAGCGATTCTGTCCCCTGTCAATTATGCCCTCGTCGCTACCATCGTATTTAATGCTCTAGGTTTTGTACTGCACGTTATAGTGATCGTTATGTGCCGCTATTTGTATGTTTCGACAAGGAACAGCGTGTTTCTGGGGGACCCCAAGTGCACCGCACCCGGTTGGTTGTTTGGGCGGGGGGATTTTGGCTATCGCTGGGGGGCTACTCTTGAGGAAATTATGTTGAAGGATGCAGGAGAAGAAAAGGATGGCAACGTTGAAGGATTCACGCACGTCAAGAACGAACAGGGCAAAGGCCCTGGTTCTGTTAGTAAGGTGCTGACGCTGTTCAGACGAAACAAACCTGATGTTAAATCTGGTGATGGGAGGTTCAAGGTTAGACTAAGCGGCTTTCGAAAGAAACACAGGCAAGATGACCAAACTGACAAAAATAAAATATCTACACAAGATGGCCTAACCAACGAAAATAAAATACCCAGACAAAATGACCAACCCAATAAAAATAAAATACCTAGGCGAGATGACCAAACCAACAAAAATAAAATACCCAAACAAGATGATCTAGCCAACAAAAATAAAATGCCCAAACAAGATGACCAAAACAACAAAAATAAAATGCCCAGACAAGATAACCAAACAAATAAAAATAAAATACTTAGACAAGGTTACCAAACAAACAAAAATAAAATACCTAGGCAAGATGGGCAAACCAACCAAACTAAAACCGTTCCAAGTTCCAAGACCAAACTACCCGAGGACAAGAAAACTGAAAAAGAAAAGCCAAGAATGCTTTCCAAGGAAAGTAAAACGATGAAAATGAGAACCAAGAACTAATAAGGGCAGGTGTGTAAATTCAAACACAACTATAATTTGTGTGGCGTTTTGTTTGTTCAGTGTATACATTTCTATTTTGCCACATATTTAATTTTAATAAAACACTGCCTTATTAAATATACATTTAAAAACCATAACTTTTTGAAAAAATAAATTTTACTACTTCACTAATTTCAGTAAGAGTCTAAGTAATTTTTAAATTATATACTAAAATATTTAATTGAACAGCCGGCGGGATTTGTTAAACGAACCTATTCTATTTGTTCCAAGTACAAGCTTCGTGTTGGTCCAATCACTTGGACACATCCAATGTGCGCTGGCAACTGACGTCACAGTCAGTGACGTAATAAATACCGCCACTCGCGTAACAGTAACCACGAAAGACGAGCTAACAACTTTCTAGTCTCTAGTTATAAGAGGTCTGAACTTGACGTTTATTGTGCGTGTGTTGAAGAATTATGCCCGTGTGATTTTACTGTGTTAAATGTGACGTTTGTGTTATCATTCGGAACCTCGTTTTATTCAGGTATGTACATTTCTTCTATCGAACATGTCATCGGTCACGTAGAAATGATAACACGTTCATTGTTGTCGGAATTTTAACTGTGAACTTAAATATTTGGTTGCGTTTCATTGTAGGAATGCCAATTAAAAATAATGATACCTAATATTTTGTTTTCTGAAAACTCGACTCGTTTAAGTTCTCGGGAATTACCATTTTTAGAATGGCGGGCGGTATTTCACCATTATATTGTTGGTACATGTTTTATGTTTTTGTCTTCAGTGTCAAACTGGTGTTATAGAGCTATCGATAGGCGGCATGTTATATTACGTGGTTAGACGGGCAGGTAAAGTTGACGCGTGTCTTTTAAACCTCATGTGACAGTTCACTGAAACCAGTATTATTTATTTTCAAGGTTAAACTTTAACCGTTCCGTATTCATTCAAAGCGGGCAAGGTAAGATTTCTGTCACTGGGGCAAATACCAGCTGTTCTCTATTTTTAATTACCACCGTTTTACCGCTGAGTTAGGTGAGCAGTTGCACCTTATTTAAAATAATTTAACTTCATGGAATACCTGGCAGACATTGTTGAAAAGAAACGCCAAAGTAATTTTTATTTTCATATATAAATAAATTTTTAGAACAAAGTTTCATTAAAGTAAACTATTTAATATTACATTTTATTCTTAAAAGTGTAAATAACAGATTCTATTACATCGAGAAAATGTTTTACCTCAATTCAAGCCTACCCTCGTAATTTTGTCAGAGTATTTTAAATGGCAACTGAGTAGTCTGTTATTTAAAGTAAGGTATACTAGGTACTTGTCCATAAAATGTATTCGCATCGAAATAAAAGTATCGCACAAGCGATTGTTTATTATTTGACTCAAAAAGGCAAATTTTCTTGTTTTATTTAAAATAATAAGCTCAGCAGGAATCTACTCAAGATAAGCTACAGTTCAATTTGTCTGGTAAGGACTTTATCTGACAGTTACTAGATCTACCTTCACGTATTCATACAAGTTATGTGATATGCAACTGTTACTTTTGATGCGCATTATCAAAACATATCAAACAATAATAATCAATAGCGGCCACAGCATTGCAACAATATAATATGGTTGTATTATCCGAAAGGTTCTTTCTATTAAAGTGTAGTGTACCAAGGCGTCAGTAAAATACCCACGTGAGAAAGTGTGTCTTATCTAAAAGTAGCGCATGCGCAAATCCGCACCGTGTTTAGATGACGTAACCATTGTTGGCCTACATTCCTGTACCTTTGCGCGGAACTTGACTACATCCACGATAGGAGGGGTGGTAACCCACAGCTAGTAGAAGATACCAGATCTAATCTCATGTACCGATTACAGCCATATTATATGCAAGACTATGTTTTGACTTGTTGTGACTTTAGGCAGTCAAAACTTTCGCAACAAACCATTTGTTTTTCTTTTAACCATTTCTACATCGTTTGCTGTCAGCTGCTACCACCACTCTTATGGCGAATGGACTATAGCTATAGGTAGAATTTAGAGAAAAGGTAATTAGTGCCCAGTCATTGTTGCATGCGCTCGTTAGTGAAGATTACAATCCTGAGTATTCCCACAGAAATAATATCGCCTTTTGACAAAAGGGCTAGAAGGATGAGGAGGGAATTCATTAAACATTAGCCTGGAGAGAGGATGAGAGAACCAGTGTGCATCCAGCCGGGATTTGAACCCTTCCTGGCACGTGATAATTGACTGAGTCACTTGTGGAGTAGAGGGAGTTTGACGGGGAGGTGGACTAAAATAGCGCCTTTATAACAACATAGACCCTCTGGATGCTAGCGCAGCAGCTCGACATCTAAGAATGGAAACAATACAAAGTTATTTTGGTTAAATTTGATTGATCTATATTCTGTACACCTGGGCAGGTCATACCAACATCAAGTCCAAATATCCCCACACGGCTGCCTTGAAGCACATCTGAACGTTCATTGGTGCCAAAAAAATGTAAGCCAAATTTGAATTAAACAAGTTACCTTCTTCAGTGGCAGAAAGATTTAACCCCTCACTCATGCTATAGACTGGATTGAACATGACAGGGAGACCAGGGTTATAATCCTGGTTGGTTGTACAGAGGGTGGTTTAACCCGAGTGGTTTTCCACTCCACCTCCACGTGAATGTGCCTACATTTCCTCTAAAATTCGAACTTCCTCGTCCCTAACAAATAGCAAACTAGTACAAATGCGTATAGTTGGAACGTAGATATCGGTGATCTTGGGGTAAAGCGCTGGCTCCAGGACCCGATGTTCGTGGTTTACAAACCCATCCGGGGTCGACAGACTTTTTTTTAGCGATAAAAATACGTAGCACAACTTACTTTGGAGGTGAAATAAAACATGTAAAATAACCCTGGAAGGATGTGAAAATACCTTTTCCGACAAAATTGGTAAACCTTCTAGCTCTCGCTCATACACATTCTCATGGTCCGATATAATCAGTCGGTGAACTCTTATTTATATATATTTCGAAAGGGTAGTAAGACGCGGTGCCAGTAAACACCCGTTGTATGTTGCATACAAGTAACTCGAGGACACGACAAAGTGTGTTCATTCTATATCTTAGAGCATAGCCTTGGCTATTAGACATTAACTAGAACTACCGGGATATTTAAATATAATCGTACCAACGTACTAACATTATACTTGATTGAATTCGACTCAGCTCTCAGGACTGACCCTATAGAGTATAGATAACCATCACGTGTCAGTTTGTGATAAACATAAAATAAAAATGCCAACATTAATTGATTAGCAATCTAAGAAAAAAGTACTTGTGATAATTATCATACCGTGTTTTTGGATAATAACTCGCTCGCTACGTATAAGTTAATTAGTCTTTCCAATTAAGTCGCACTACAAATAAAGACAATTCTTTTATTACGTCGGATGGTTGATGCAATCAAGATAAGAGCTGTTATCTTGCATTACCTGCGTGCGTGACACAAGCGTTTATACTTCTAGACCCCGGGCGAGGATTCGTGACAAGCTTTTATACTTCTAGACCCCGGGCGAGGATTCGTGACAAGCGTTTATACTTCTAGGCCCCGGGCGAGGATTCGTGACAAGCTTTTATACTTCTAGGCCCCGGGCGAGGATTCGTGACAAGTTTTTATACTTCCAGACCCCGGGCGAGGATTCGTGACAAGCGTTTATACTTCTAGGCCCCGGGCGAGGATTCGTGACAAGCGTTTATACTTCTAGGCCCCGGGCGAGGATTCGTGACAAGCTTTTATACTTCTAGACCCCGGGCGAGGATTCGTGATAAGCGTTTATACTTCTAGGCCCCGGGCGAGGATTCGTGACAAGCGTTTATACTTCTAGGCCCCGGGCGAGGATTTGTGACACGCTTTTATACTTCTAGACCACGGGCGAGGATTCGTGACAAGCGTTTATACTTCTGGGCCGTGGGCGAGGATTCGTGACAAGCGTTTATACTTCTAGGCCTCAGGCGGGGATTCGTGACAAGCTTTTATGCTTCTAGACCACGGGCGAGGATTCGTGACAAGCTTTTATACTTCTAGGCCCCGGGCGAGGATTCGTGACAAGCGTTTATACTTTATATGGTTTTAGTATACATATATTGACCATTCCCGCTCTTGGCTTTCTACTAGGTGACCTGGCGGTCTAGGGGTAAAGTGTCAAACTTCTGTGCTGGAGTCCAGGGTTCAATCCTTGGTCCCGGCACAGATTTATCTGATTGCCAAACCCTTCCTTCACCTCTGACAAGACATGTATTAATAACAACTTGTGAATGTGTGGATTGCCAGGCCTCCACCATGGTTCGGATCCCACGTTAAACTGTAGGTCCTCCATTTCATCTCACAATCACCCTACTATCTCACATTAGCGTAAGTGCATACAACCCGAACAGATAGATGCGGTGCTAGTAATATTAATAATACTCGGGGTTCTAAACCCAACCGAATGAACAGAGGTGGTTTACTCATACATTATTTATTTGATATTCCTCCGCGCACATGTATATGTAATAAATGTAGGGAGAGGTTAATCCAGCCTCGGTACAGACGACCGGGATTCGAACCATGAGCACCTGCGTGGGTGTCCATTGTAATTCTGGACATGTAGCTAATTACTTAATTGTTTTATATTCCAGTGGGTTCCGCCATGCTCCCCCCGTGCTCCACCCTCCCGTACGTCGCCCTCCTCGTGGGGCTCCTGTCCGGCGTCGCGACACAAACAACTACGAACAAGATCTGGGACGTCGTCTTCGATCCGGAAAAAGTCGTTGACCTGAACAAGGACACGGTAGCGACGGTCAGCTTCACGACAACTGACTTGACGCGTGAAGACGTCGACACCGGCGTCGTGATGGTGGTAGCTGACGGAAACGGATGGGTGGCGAACCCTGAGCCCCCGGACAAGAGGTTCGTCCTCAGCAATGAGTCCGTGAAGGGGCTCTCGTGGTCCTCTTCGTTCAACGTGACCGGGAACTTCCTGGGGTACGCGATCCTGAGGCTGCAGCTGATCGGTCGTGACGGGGTCCTCGTCAAGGAGTCGAGACCTCTGCAGGTGACCGTCGTCCGAGGCGTTAGAGTCATCGATACGCTCTTCACCTTCACCGTCGCCATCCTCGTGTCGATCATCTACATCAACTTTGGGTGCGCGCTCGAGTGGAGCATCTTCAAGAAGACCGTGAAGAAACCTGTTGGGCCAGCCATCGGGTTCTGCTCGCAGTTCCTCTTCATGCCCCTGGTAAGTTCCTCTTCATGCCCCTGGTAAGTTCCTCTTCGTGCCTCTGGTGAGCTCCTCTTCCTGCCCCTGGTGAATATTAAAGTGTTTGCACAGTCAACTCTGTGTGTTGATATGCAATTTGTTGACTTGGATTCTCCCTAACAATTAGCAATATAACGTATGTTAACACTAGCGCTCCTCTCCCCTTCCCAAAGATAGTCCTAGTTCCACTATACTTCCCAAAGATAGTCCTAGTTCCGCTCTACCTCCCAAAGATAGTCCTAGTTCCACTCTACCTCCCAAAGATAGTCCTAGTTTCACTCTACCTCCCAAAGATAGTCCTAGTTCCACTCTACCTCCCAAAGATAGTCCTAATTCCACTCTACTTCCCTAAGATAGTCCTAGTTCCACTCTACCTCCCAAAGATAGTCCTAATTCCACTCTACTTCCCAAAGATAGTCCTAGTTCCACTCTACCTCCCAAAGATAGTCCTAGTTCCACTCTACCTCCAAAAGATAGTCCTAATTCCACTATACTTCCCAAAGATAGTCCTAGTTCCACTCTACCTCCCAAAGATAGTCCTAATTCCACTCTACTTCCCTAAGATAGTCCTAGTTTCACTATACTTCCCTAAGATAGTCCTAGTTTCACTCTACTTCCCTAAGATAGTCCTAGTTCCACTCTACTTCCCTAAGATAGTCCTAGTTTCACTATACTTCCCTAAGATAGCCCTAGTTTCACTCTACTTCCCTAAGATAGTCCTAGTTTCACTCTACCTCCCAAAGATAGTCCTAGTTCCACTCTACCTCCCAAAGATAGTCCTAGTTCCACTCCACTCTCTGTTGTTTGCTCTGGGAGTTCCTAGAGTCATCACGAGGCTGGATGTAGTGGACAACAGTCAACATATACCATGACCTCGACCTTGTTGAGTAAGGTCGTGTGTAGGGCGGGGTCAGAGTTCACTTCAATGAGAGAGAGAGAGAGAGAATATGTGCTGACTAGGAGGGCCCTTTTCTGTAGTAGCGCTACACGATGGTGTAAAGTATCCACAGACGATGCTTGACGTTGGGGGAAGACATCTCTCTTAATATTGTGCACTTTTTTATAGTCTTACTATCACTCTAGGTACACAACTTTTATAAATTATCATTGGTTTAATCTACAATCTCAATTTAATTAACTTCTAGACTCATGTTTCGTTCCAACATCGATCCTGGATCTTGGCTTCACTCTCGAAAAAGACTAGATGGCTAATGAAGCGGAGATCGGGGTTCAAATACCTGTCGGGTGTATTCAGAGAGCTTTTCCTTAATGTTTTTATACTCTCTCTCTCTCTCTCTCTTTACACATTAATAAGGGGAGATTACCTCTAAAATTCTACCTTCCTCATTTCTACTCCATGAGATAAATATAATAAATAACTTGAATAACTACAATTTGACTATACCCCCCTACAAATATATAATAAAAAGGTAGAATTTTAAAGAAAAATTACCAACATTTGTATGGAGGGAAAGCGGGAAACCATTTAGGAAAAATAACCCTCAGTAGACCTGACTGGTATTCGAACCCCATCTCCCCAACAACGGCCGTCTAGTCTACTGAGAGAATGACAATTTAGACAATGCAGCCACAATACCGTGTGTATAATAGTTGGGTTTATAAACATACCCACAAATTTATAAGAAGGAAAAAGGTATAGGTTTAAATACACCTACCTTTTGTGAATAGTTAATAATATTTGAAACTTTACTTTTCATAATATGCTGCTGGTACGAAGAATTAACACTATTGGTGGACTCCTCAAACTTGCCTTGAGATAAGTTCTGTACTTTTGCTTCTTTCCATTTCACTACATCGTTTTTGAGCAAGAGATTATTCACGGCCCATGTAAAATAATGTGCAGTAGGAATCTAAACTATAAATAAACTCAACTATACTCATAAATGAAGGTGCTTTGACTGACAGCTGTTATCCAACTAAAAGCACGTAAAGGGGTCAGTAGATTGGACAAATCCAAACAAGTGCCGTGAGTATAAACATGTCACTGTCATGCGCATGAAAATTTGTGTTTTCAAATGTGCTTGGCATTTGTAGTCTCGGGCAGACAATGCCACTTAAGCGCATTCGAAATATTAATAGACAAAAAGTAAGTGCTAAACTTGCATTTTCAACGCCACAGATATTCGGAAGTTATCTATAAATATGTTTATCAAA